>JANBPT010000620.1:0-28209 GCA_027575765.1 Tieghemiomyces parasiticus
CGAATTAGAAAAGGTACCGACACTGCCAGGTAAGGGTAGCCAGCCCAGTCGTGAGATGGCCTGCTGAACGGCCCCCCCTAGCTGACCCGTTGATGAGAAGTGGTTAGTCTACAATTCACAAACACATGCGCGACCGGTCGGCAGGGAGAGAAAGACGACAGCCCCAAAGACCGGGGGGGGGAGGCGGGAGATGTGGCGGAGCTCAGGAACCCCCTAGCCTGTGCCCAGCCGACTGCATCGCTACCACCTGGGACCGTGGTGTCATCTCCAGCCATTGGATGAATCCCGACCGATTCCCTGATCAACCATTCGTCCGTACCAATCGACGGCGCTCCCAGGCCGCCCTCCCCCACCTCTTCTCCGCCTCTCGCCCGCCTGCAGATCCTTTGCGCCAGCTGGACCCTGTGGCACGCTACACCTTAACATCTCCCTTTTGATATCCAGCGGAAGCCGTATCATAGAGCAGGGAGTGGTGTAAGTATATGTGTGTGTGTGTGTGTGCGAGATGTCGACAGGTGTAAATGCAACCTGCGTATATCTGCACCGCGGCTCCGAAGCCGAACAAAGCCCACGATACCCATTGGGGTGACTGGAAAATGACACAATGGTCTAAAATGACCAAGGAGAGGTGAAAGCGTGGGCATCGTCGCCGAATTGAACCACCTGGGTCCAGTATCAACAGAGTAGTATCCGGCAAGGGTCTGGTGTCAATTCCTACTGATTTCCTCAGCTTCAGTAGGGTATGCGGTTCGTTGTCATCGTAACGGGAAATAACGGCTATCCGAGTGGATGGCGTGCCAGAATTGGTTGGGGCGGTTGAAGGGTGGCCAGGCTGTGATTCGAAGGGAAAGCCCGGGCTGACGATGTAGCCCTACATCATATGGACGACCGAATATCCACGTGTGTGGGTGCGGAGTACAGTTTCTGGGCAGTACGGCTCCATACCATTGGTTCGGCAGTGGAAGTCCAAGGGAAAAAATACAAGACATGATCAGGTTGACAGGTGGGTGGTTGGGATTGGGGTTCGCGGCTCGCTTTCATAACCTCGTACCGCCAACACAGTGGTTTGATCTAGTACTGGTCGATTGGCCTGTGCTAGTCCCCCCCCCTAAATTGATGGGTAAAGGTTGGGCACGCCCAGTTACACGGTAGTTGCTATCCTGGAGTTAGAATCTTATGCTTCTGCTTATCCTATGTAGCTCTACTAGGGGCCGAGGCTTCCATCCCCCTCACAAAGCGAATACATTGCCCAGTCGGCCATACGACTCAAAATCAAATCAACGATGAAGATACAAATGACCAAATATTCGGAAAATGTAACAATCAGGTCCAGGGGTGGCTCGTACGTGTGGCCTTGTGCGGCCAGATCAGAATTTTGTACACCAATAGGGTGCCAAGAGAATCGTTTCCTGGGCGTCACAAGCCCCAATCTCTTTACTTTGGCAAGAAATTATCTATATGACATAAAGTCAGACGATCGACATCCTGGTGCCGGGCGACGACTCTACCCAATTTTTATTATTTCCGTAGGCACCGTTTCTTCTTGATCATCTAGGCCAACTTCCAGTCACAATTACCAGCAACTTGGCAGGCCACAATTCCCCTATCGTACCGAAAGACTTTACTACTATGTATAATGCTTTTTTTTTGTAGTTGCAGATACTAAATGGCTTCCAGAGAACTACGCGGGCTACTGGGGCAATAGATTGGCTTGAGGCGAACTACCTGTGGCTGGGGGGGGGGGCAGCGGCTACTTCTACTGCATCTATGTGTCGACCCCCCTTGTCATCGGGCGCTTCAGTCACACTAACTTAACAACCGTCTCACTTTAGGCACCAATTAGCTATGGACGAGTTCCGCCTTAAAATGGGTCACAATATTACATCCAGCCATTTTTTCCCTTCCCCCCTGCCTAGTCGTTAGTTTTAGCCCTGGCTATCCCGTTCAGCCTTCAAAACCCCCAAAAAGTCTTGTGACGGTCCCATTCGCCCCATATCTACCTGTTTTTTTTTGGTGCTCTTTTTGAGACGCACCAATGGTTGGAAAAATAAAACACCGTGCGGCGTGTTTCATACTCCAAAAAAATAAATTATAACCCGGTCGCCGAACAAATAAGACAAAGTGGAAAGTGTTTTTTATCATTCTAGCCAAATTGAGTCAGGGGGAAGGATCACTCGGCCGATGGCCTGGCCTTCGATTTACTTTGCTCGGACCGGTGGACGGGAATTTGGACGGCTACTGGCCACATGACCTTGGCTAGTTCAAGGGTAAGAGATCACCATCGCTCTGGTTGGTCCGCGGCAACTACATGCCCTCCCTCCTCCACCTCATCTTCCTTACTCGCAGGCTTGCAGTGCGATCTAAATATTGACTGGGTTAGACGAGGGTGGTAATAAGGAGACGCGATGAGATGTAGTGGGCTCCCAATCTGCACGATTTTGACCCCAAGTACGAGAGAAGGGCCTCGGCACTACTCAATACTTGGACGGGGTTCTGAAGGCGACTTGCTCGTCGTATAGCTAGGGTCTTATCTCATGGCTGAATGGGTATCCAATCTCTTACATACAACCCGACGATAGCGAGCTTGTAATCACGGTAATAAGGGGCGTCGACGCACTAACTAAATATTGGCGTCACAGCTGGATACAGTGGCCACGCCCTTATCCGACGTCGGTATTATAGCCAAGGAGGCCATCGATAGGCCTCCTGGTCCAAGGCCACAGCTTTCCTTCGCTCACTGCCTTCCTGATGGAGCCCTCCACTCCCCTCCCTCGACCGGAGTGCCATCACAAACGACCGCATTTTCAAAATTGGTGAGACAGCGATCTTCTGACTTGGGAGTCAAACTCGACTGGGACCCGGGGCCCTCTGCACCATGAGAAAGCAACCGGAACCAGGCTCCTCAACTACACCCGACGATTTCTTATAGGTCATTCGCCTGCTTTATATATGCGCGCCTGCGGATAATAAGTGTTTATTCGTAAAGTGTGCGGTAACCATTATTTTCCCCCCTGACCCTCTCACCAGTTGACTCGCCTTTAGACCGCACACCCCGTTACAATATTAACGTAACATAAGGGGAGAAAACGATAACGTCCGAATTTCGTATCATTAAGGTTCAATGTATCCATAGACCAGTACTAGTATGGACAGGCCTGGTCCGACCTAGACCGTGAGAGTACAGAATTAAGCCTTACCACGCCGACCGCGGCCGCGGCCCCGCCCGGATGCAGATGACGCGGCGGCTCCGGCGGGTTTACCACGACCGGCGGCCGGTTTCTTGGCCTTTGAGGCGCCCTTCACCTTGATGAGGGCATCCGTGGTTGGGTCGTCCGCATTGCCCTGCTCTGAGTCGCTGTCGGCCGTTTCGTCCTCGGGAGTCTCCGCCCCTTCCAGGTCAGGAATGGCTGCGGGAGGGGCGACGGTAGCCCGTCCACCGGAAACGACGGGAATTGTGGTCGGGTGGCTCATGGCGTTATACCTGGAAGGCATAGATGAAAAGGGAAGGGGTTGAGTGAAGTAAGGGGGGGGGTTAATGATATACTATGTGCTGGCCTTCACCAGTGTGTACAACCTCGTGAAGGGGTGGGGGACGAGAGGTTCTAACCTAGTCCTATCAATAAAACTAACTACGGTGGCCATAACCCTTGTCCACCTAACACATTCAAAACTTACTTGCGCGTAAAGGCCGACTTGACGTTGGACGGAATTCGATCCATGGGGTTCTGAAACGCGCTGCCGGAGGTCTTGCCCCCGACCTGCATGGTCATTATTTCGCCCCAGTCGTCCTTGCTGAGATGGTACTCATCCAGCACTTTGATGACCGCCTCAATCCCGCCGGCCCCTTCCTCGATGAGGGGCCGGGACAGGGCCTGAATGAGGGCGGGCAGGTAGTTGAGGCGGACCTCAGTACGGTCGCCGGTGATACGTAGCCGCATCCGGGTCTGGAACTCGCGGAGAAGGCGGTTGGCCTTGGTGGCTGTGGAGTTCTTACCCAACCAACCGGGGAACTGCGTCATACTCCCGGCCATGCTGCCATGCATGTAGTAGGCCGGGCGTACACACGAGAAGGCGGCGTGCACGGGCATGAGGCTCCACTGCTGACCTGACCCGATCTTGCGTTCCACGAGGTCGCCTTCGCTGATGGCATCGGCCGCGTGGCTCAGCGCCTCGAGGGACATTAGCTGCGTGAGGCCGTGCTCGGCAGCCTTGCGGTGGGCCCATTCGGACTGGCACCGGGGGTAGTTCTCCTGGATAAACAGCGGGATCAGCGAGTAGTCATAAAAATAGGCGTTGATGTGCTCGGCGAAACTGGTGTGGTTGTAGCCCTGCGAAGTCAAGTACTCTGCGGTGATGTCGAAGGGGCTGCGCGCCACCTGCTTTTGGGCGGCCCGGGCATATGCCTTGCCCTGGTCGTAACTCATGGCATCCTGAGACAGGCGGTAGGTGGATAACAAGTTGAGGATCTGTCGTAGGTCGTTGTGCGTGGACTGCACGAGCTGGTCCACAGCATTGGGGTTCAGCTTGAGCTTCTCCTTGAAGGCGATGCTCATCATGCGCGAGCGGATGCTACCCACGTCGGGCCGGTGGAATGGGATGTCCAAGCAGTGGTTGAGGAGGGACTTGACGTTGGTGGCGCGCCGGTCGTTACAGATACACAATACGGGGATTTTGGCCTTCTTGATGAGCTGGATAAGCTGCGCCGTGCCGCCGCGGTCACCCCCGGACATGCCGTCTACTTCATCCATCACCAACGCCGTATTGGCCGTCATGACCTTATTGCGAGGGCCAGCGAAGAAGTCGTCCACCGTGTAGTTGCCTGTCAAGTCACCCACTAGGCTGTTTAGGGCCTTCTTACTGCGGGTGTCGCTGGCGTTCATCTCGATCACAGTGAAGCCCTCCTGGGCGCAGGCAAGGTGGACGGCCGTGGTCTTACCGATCCCCGGGGGACCTGACACCAGCACTGCCTTGTACGCGGCCTGTTCCCCCCGGAGCTTGGACGTCGCCCCAGCCTTGAACTTCCGCAGGTACTCGACGATGGTCTCCACCTTGCCCTTATTGCCGCACAGTTCCTTGAGCGACTTGGGCCGGTACTTATCGGTCCACAGCTCGGTGCCATTGCCCCCGCTGGGCCGAGCGGCCGGCGGCTGTGTGGCCGGGGCGGGTGGACTAGTTCTCACGGGATCGGATTTCACCGCGGTAGGGGGCAGGTCCGCGGGGGACGGGGTTTCGTCAATCTCCATCGCTTTCGATTTCGTCTCGGCTTCCGGTGGGGCCGGTCCAGTTTCGGAAGATAGGGCAGAGATGAGGCCAAACAGGCCATCATCGTCCAAGACCTTGACGCCCATACTTTTGGCCTTGGCGGGCTTGGTGGCCCCGGCCTCCTCACCCATTACTAGGAAGGTGGTCTTGGAACTGACGGCAGAGGTGATTCGTCTTGCGGCAGAGGATGGCGTCGGGAAGGGCGGCGGAGGATAGAGCGGCACGGGGGCTGTTAGATGGGCTGGTCGACGCTAGAGTGCGCCGATGGCGGTATATTTGGCCCTGTTTGGCGACCAAGTCGCCCGAGGGTATGCACCTTTGGTCAACGCTGGCGGATCAGTTCTTACCCTCCACAGCGGCGAATGAGGTCTTCAACCTCAGGGCGGCTTAGTGACGGCGGCTCGCCGGTGACGACGAAGGTGAGCCCCTCCAGGCAGTTTTCGGTGCCCTCAGGGATCTGTTTGCTCCCCGGAGCGGAGGGGCCGGTCGGGGCGCGTCGCATCCATTCCCTGCGGATAGGCATAAGGAGGTGATTTGGATATTTAGCAAGTAAGGAGACGGGTTGCCCAGATTAGTGATAGATGTCGCGCAGGAAGAATTTGGGTCTCTCGATTCGATACTGGTGCATTGCGGTTCAAGGCACTGGCGTACCTGCCGACATACTTCCTTCGTCACGGACCCTATCACCGACATGCTTACCCAATGCTCTTCTTCTCTGGCACCTTATCTACCAGGTGGCCGAACCGACCAATGATTTTGGCTTTGGCCTCGCTCAAGCCAGACTTGGTGGCCGCCCCCTTCGATGCGGCGGGTTTACGCTTCTTATCTGCCGCATTGTCGTCACTGGCGTCGCTACCTAGGCGCTTCCGCTTGCTGGCGGCTGGAACCGTCTTGCGGGGGCCCGCCATGGTGGATCGGCGCACGACTGTGGAAAAGAAAAATAGAGGAGATTAGGAGGAGGAGGGTAAAAGCTAATGACCTTCCTAGAGCGAGGAGTGGATGACTAGAAGGATGGGTGAAGGTAAATGTGAGTGCAGAAGCTGGGAAAGGTATGTAATGGGGCCAACTAGATACACGGCACAACGGCTATTCTATGTTTAGTTTACGGATCCCATGTTTTGCTGTTACGGGCAAGGTCGGAGTCTCTAGGTCCTGTTAGGCTGAACTGCGGCGGAGCTCCTAAGGCCTAGAGCCTGTGCTTAGGCAGTACTACTACCTGATGCCCTGGCCTGGCTGCGGCGGCAAAGCGAGTCCTCCCCCCAATGCGCATTGTCCACTGTTACCGCATGGTCAGGTCCCTAGGCCTGGGGATGGGGCGGGGTTAGACTCCGCGTCTGAACGCTAACCGCATCGGCCTCCACCAGCCAGGTTGGACATTTCAGACAAGGGATTGTAATTGAGGTACCCTGTACACGAGGCCGGTTGTCAGTGGACCAAGGGTACTGTGTCGTCGTGGGCGTCTGGTACTTCATTTGGGCGTTTAGCCCTGTCGTTATGCAAACCTGCCGATTGTCCGGGCCAGACTCAGAACTGATAACGTGACAAATGCCAACCGACCGCAACGTCAGGTGGACTTGCACCTTACCATGTGCGATAGGCACTCAGAGTAGCCTAATAGGACAGCGTAGCCCTCCTTGTCAGCATACAGTGGCGAGTTGATAACAATTTCAGGCGGTAGTTGTTTTGAGAGGGGTGGTTACGGGCGTGGCCGGAGCCCAAGGGGAACGGTGTTAGTGACGGCCCCGCGATGAGCATAAGTACTAGTAAAAAAGGGCCGTGTGTACAGGTTTGCTCTTTAATACCCGGAGGCGTTGGTGGGGTCGTAGTCTGGAAGCTTAAAACCTTTATGGTAAAGAGATGGACATGGTGCGACTTGAGACTTGTATTTGTGGCGTTGCCATAGACCCAAGTCGCACGCGTCTTCCTCGTTTTATCAGTGGGGTGTGGTGGCGCGACTAAGGTCTACTGTGGCCCAACTGACTGGCCCGGGGCTGGCTTCTAAACGGTGCGTTTTTTTCTCTGGTGCGGAAGTAGGAGGGCTTCGGGCCCCGACTCACGCTAGGAAACCAAGATGCGATTGTCCAGTTGCCCGCCCCGCGTGTATGCGTCCCAGCCAGCTTGACATTGCTGCTGCTGCTCTCTGCCCTGCGCTCGCCGTCCACCTTCCCCTGTAGCCCATCCCCGCAGATTCACACTGGCCCCGCGCTGGACACTTCTCTTGGTCCAATTGCGGATTTCCAGACCGGGGTCTCTTCCACCTCCGACTCATCGCGAATACTGGTCATCCCATCGCCTTCTGCCCTACCCCATCTGCGGCTTTGACACCGTCACCTGGACCGACCGCCCTTTCTTGTGTCTCCTCACCGTGTCCGCTCCAACGTTACCATCCCTGGTTCCGATTGGTCCCTTCGTCCGCCGTGGCCTCCCCGCGTGTGTCCTGCCGCATCGCGCTAGAACTGTTGACCCACGGCGCCATCTCTCTCCTCCCAACTACCTCTTCCTGTCCCGTCGGTCTCGTACCTTTGTCTGCCCTTTAAGCGTTTTACCTCTCGGCTTCTTTGCGTAGCGATGGACTACCGTGCGGCCGCTACTCAGAGCCTCAAGGCACCTGCCGCTAAGCCGCCCGCCATCGCGGCAGCGCAGGCTCGCCCGTTGCGATCGGCGGCTCCCGGGGCGTCCCCGGTCACCCCTACCGTGGTCCCAACCCCGAAAGACGCTCCTGTACCTCACAAGCCGTCCTTCAAATCCACTCTGACCTCGACCTCGACCGCTGGCAAGCCGCCTAGTTCTGCCCCCGTCGCTGTTGCTACTGCCCCTCAGGTCCCGTCCCCGACGGGGACCCGGGTGACCACAACCCCTTCGGTGTCCACTACCGCCGCTGACACTAGCGCCGTACCCTCCGGTCCGGCATCCCGCCCGGCGACTAAGGCTGGCACCCCTGTCATATCGTACTCGGCGATAGCGGCCCCGGGAACGGCCAAGGCACCGACCCAGTCTACCGTCCCGGCGGAGGCGGCGATACCCGGTGCTACAACTTCTAGTGCGAAGCCCTCCGCGGCCACCTCCCCTAAGCCCGTTTCGCCCTATCAACGGATGGTAGGCCACGAGGTGGTCGTAACTACCACCGACGAGCAGGTTCACCGCGGAATCGTCTACGTCTATGACCCCCGTTTGCAGTGCCTAGTGCTGATTTCCGAACTGGGTCCGGAAGAACGCAGTCGGTTGTCATCCGAGGCTGGGACCTCGCCTCGCCCGGCCAGTGGTGCCACGTCCACGGCCGCTATCGGCATGGCATACCCGGCGCCCAATAGCCAGCGCAGCCAAATCAAGAACTCGCAAGGCAAGCGCATCGACTTGATCAAAGTCAAGCATATCAAGTCTCTCGTCGTACGGGCTCCGCCCGGCCCTACCGCTCGGGAACTCCTGGAAAGTGCCACCCCGCGCTCAGTCAATCTCGAGAAGGTCCGGCAGCGTTACGACCAGAACCTGCGAGAGGCTGAGGCCAGCGTGCTCAAGATCGGTGTGGGAGTCACCCGGGAGGCCCAGTGTGTATTTGACGCCCTGAGCAAGACGTAAGTCGGTTAGAATGATTCCTCGGAGGGCGTTATAAGCCGTCCTAGCAACCTACTCGGATCGGATTTCCCCAACCCTTCATGTCTATCTCGACTAGATGATCGACCGCTAGGTACATGCTGATTAACCGCTTGGATATGCCTGTCACCTTCCCTATCACCCCAGTCTCCCCTGCCGCTGGGCCAAGGACAGCATCGTCGTATTGGACGAAGTTCTCATCAACCCACCCTACCAGCCTGAGAACTGCGTCGCAAACCCTTCGGCTGCGTCGCTGTTAGAACGGGTCAAGAAAGTGGTAAGTAGGCCTGGTAGCTGCAGGAGCGGTTGTGTACACCCTCTCCCAGGGTCTTCCTGTGCCTCTTGCTCACCCCCCCCCATCGAAGGGGCGACAAATGGCGGACTTCTTAATGAGAAATCCAGCTCCTCTTGGAGGTCCAAGGTCCATTCATCCGATTCTAATATTTCGCCCATGTACTACTGCCCCACTATGCCCCGCTTCCTTACGAAATCGGAATCAACTATTTTTTCGCCATCTTGCAGTTACAAGGCGAGCGTCAGCGCATTTCTCAGTCATCACGGCAGTAGTGGCGTCTGGCTCCAGTCGGACAGACGAATCCCGACGCAGGAGAGTGGACAGCCGAGCGGGCGACCCTGGGCACGTCGTCGGCAAGGGTGCGCAACTCTACGCGCCACGGTTTAGACTAGGGAAAGAAAGGAGAGCAGAGTGTCCGACCGGCTACCGACCAGTACGGTTGCGGGCGGAAATGATTAGATATCTGCTCCAACCGTGACGGGCACGGAGGTTGGTCAGGGCACTGGGCAGAGTAATGGGGCTCAGGGTTGCTACAAGTCGTGCGGGCTTGTAAGTATCATTCTTGAAAAATAACAATACGTTTTACCTAGCATTGGTATATATACTAGAGGTTTACCGGAGCTGTTCTTGATGGAAACTCCTACGGACCATCATGACCATCCGGTCAGCCCTACCTTCGTCAATTGCACACTAAATAGTCCGGATCTACAGTCTGAAAAGAGGGGCGCTGTGTAGAAGGCTTGGCATGATTCGTGGGCGACGGGTTGATGGCTGGACTGCGCAAATCTGGTAAAATTGGCAACTTGGAAGGTCAGAAGGTGCACCGTTGCTCACTCGAGCTCATAAGCTGGAGCGGCAAGAGGAGGGGGGCGCCGGCTCACCTGACAAGTGTCACAACCGCCATCAGTTCCCCTTCATAGTCCTTACCCTGCCCCTCTGTAATTAAGGTGACACAAAGGTCCCCGCAGTCCCAAAATGATACCATCCTGGTCTTGGCATCTTTATCGTCGGCTACAGTGATACTTGCACCGACGAGCGGGCCGCTTCCATCCTCCAGGTGCCTTAAAACCCGTTTAGCGGGGCCATCAGGCCTGCTGGGCCAGACACACACGCTCACCCCTTCTGAAACACGTCATTCCGTGACCGCACCTAACCCTTGGCATTCCTCCACCGACCGCTCGGCCTAGCTCATTGCTTGGTACATAGCTGTTCCAGAACCCTCGTTTTTCTCATTAGGCAGCTCCTACTTGCCTTCGTCTCCCGCATCCACTCCGGCTGCCCCGTCGCCCCCGCCTTGCCTCCTCTTCGCAACCTAGGCTATTTCTCCCCTGCCTTCCCCTGCCTACTCGCGCCCCACCCCTGTCCAGTATGCAGCACCATATGCCCGGCACCGAGCCCACCTACTCGGTGGACGACGCTACCCACATGCCGGACGCGACGGCGTCGTTTGCCGGTATGAGCCTCGGCGACCGTAGTGCCCCCGGCCCGGACCTCAAGGTGCCAAGTCCGCTCATTGTGAGTATCCAAGAGGGCGAGACGGTCTACCAGCGCGTCCTGCTCATCTATGGCCGGGCCGGACCACCCCACACTCATTTTGAGGGGCAGATTACCGTGTACCCGCAGAACTTTCCTATGCAGCGCTGGCCGGTCGTGGACACCCACTTCAAGTGTCTGGTACCCTTGGAGCCCGGGCAGAACCTCGTCCGCTTCCAGTGTAACGGTGCTGAGACCCTCCTGACCCTGCACTACCTCCCACGCCTGCAGAACCCGCCCTTGCGCCTGGCAATCATGGTGGCGAAGGACTCCCCGCTGACTTTCGATGCACCCCCGGATAAGCAAGGCCCCGGGAAGAACGACCTCTCGGCTGCCATCAAGCGCCTACGCTGTGCGGCCTACATGTGGCAGGCCTTCAATGCCGAGCAAATGTACCGAAACGGGTTGGGCCGCCGCACGTTCCGCCTGGACGAGGCCTGGCTTCCTGAGACGCTAACCGATCAGGAGGACGTACAGCGCAATACCGCCCAGGTCTACATCGTACGGTCCCGCCTCACCACAGCCGAGATGCGCGATCCGCTCCACGCCCAGCAGTACCAACCTCAGACTGGGGAGGCCTCCAAGGACAGCATGTTCACCCTGTTTAGCCATGCCCTTGAGGACTACGGCGCGCCCTTCGACCGGGATTGCTATGTAGCCGGGATGACCTTGGACTCCCACTGGGACTCGCACCTCCGCGTCATCTTGGCCCACGCTGCCCTGGGTGGCGGCGGCGGGTCGCGTCGGCAATGCGTGTTTGGATCCCACCTCACCTACGCCTGGCCAAGCTGCCTCGAGGAGATTGTGCCCAAGTTCCTCGACACTACCCCGGTGGACGAGCGTTACACGGCCAACGACGCCAACGAGTGTAGTGAAGGATGGAAGGCCGCGAACGTGGGCATGGGCGCCTTTCTACACGAGGTGGGTCACCTTCTGACCCTAGGCCACACCCAGGACGGCATCATGAGCCGCGGGTTCAACAACTACAACCGCACTTTCATGGTGAAGGAGCCTCGGTTCCAGCCCATCACCCCCGAAGACGAGGCTGGCTCGCACTGGACCCGAGTCGACATGATCCGTCTGCGCTACCACCCGTGTTTGCGCCTGCCCACCGACGTCCTGGCCCTGCCCGCACGTAATGCCGTCACTGACTCTACGCTCTATGCCGTGGAGGAAGGCATCCTGGTCAAGAACCCCGTAGGGATCTCCATGGTGGAGATTTGGATCAATGACCGGCTCAAGGGCCACCTCGAGTATGTGGACGGGGACCACCACGCGGCCACCCCGGCTCTACCGCCGCGCCCTGGCTCCGCCACCGCCCAATCCGCAGTGACCCCCACGCAGCTCACCCTGACGCGTCAAATGATCTTTAATAAGGCGCCGTGGCAGGCTGGCGACCGGGTGACGCTAGACGTGGTATCTGTTGCACAAAATTCGTCCCAGGTTCCCGACTTTGAAAGGTTTTTGGGGGAACACCGGGTGACCATCCCGCACTACGAGCACCTCCACGTGTACAAGAGCAACCAGCTGGGCAATGGCACCATGAACGGCACCGTTCCCTTCCAGGCCTACTTTTCCTCCGGCCACGGCAACGGCGCCGAGTTTATGCGGGGTCCCGGTGGCTTCGCTCCGCTGGCTCACGGCGGTCGCGCTCTCCCACCACTCACCCACCTCCGCATCTACCACGGGCTTTATGTAGACGGGTTTGTTGCCTACCTGGCCGACGGGTCCTGGGTCCAGTGCGGAAAGGTCGGGCCCAACCCCGTCGAGTTCCCCCTGGCGCCTGGCGAGGGTCTATCCCAAATCAACGTCAACAGCGGCGCTTGGATCGACTCCTTGGAGTTCATTACCACCCATGGTCGAACCACCGGCTGGTGCGGCTCCTCCCGGGGCGGCACCGTCCACGTTCTCAAGGTACCGAACGGATACCAGTGGGCCGGGATCTACGGGTCCGGGGCCGGGTGGCTAGACTCGATCGGCTGTTTCTATACCAAGGCGTAAACTTGACTCGGCCCCCCCGTGGACTCTTAAGCCAGTATTCGACCCGTGTAGGTTAACTAAATTGGCCCTGGTGGTTGATGATGACATTACATTCCCCCCCCGTTTGTGATGTAGGAAGTTGGACAGTTTTTCTTTATCCTTAATGAAAAATACGTGGCAAGAAAGTACCCCATTCCGCCATCCAAAATGCCCTACGCGAACGTGAAGTAATATTCTAACTTGGACCACGGATTTTTTACACACAAGTGTTTACTACACCGACTTCTTTACTCCTAAGGCCTAATATCGTACCTGAAATTCGACACTCCGCCTGGCTGACTTCAGCATACCAGATACTTTTTAAGACTATTCACAACACTACTACCATGCAGCCACGCCCTTTGCTACACCACCCCAATCCCTTCATTTTGCGGAGCCTACTCCTTTTCATACCACTCTACCCAGAGGCGACCTCACCCTTATAACTCACAATAACTGATAGTGACCTCACGACACTTGCTCAGACAGTCTGACGACCAACAGGGGCCTTCTTGTAAAAGCCGTCGGGCTTTATAAGCTGTGCGTACCTCCCCTACCTAAGGAAGTCATCTACACGTGCACTACAATATATTAGCTAATTTTCCCTTTCGTCACATTACGCCTACCATACTTAACCTTTCGGCGTAATAACCGCCCAACACCGATGGTACGGCTGTCTTTTGGATTTTGAGAGGGTAGCCTGATTGCCGAGCAGACTGGGTGTAAGGGGTGTCCGTCCCCCCCCCATGGTAGTTTGTCAGGGAACTATTCGTCTGATGGGTGACAACAGACGCCATCGAGAGGATTCTTTCAACCCCCCGCTTTCACTACTAGAGTCCTAATGACTTCATCGCTTTGGAAGGTAGCACTAGCCGTAGTGAAAGTAGTGGAAAAGAACGTAGGGACAAGGGAGGGATAAAAAATATATTCAATGGTGACTCTGCGTTCAGGGCTTGAGGGGAGGAGGGTGCCTAGGGTTGTATAGTGTAGTGGGCGTTGAGTGATTGCATGGCTATGGTTGTGTTAAGGAAAGCAACAAATTAGTTAATGTCCTCCCAGCAGATGCAGTGCCCTTAGTAATAGCAAGGGAGAGAGGGGTGACCTAACATCCCGGGTAGTACAATGCACAGCAGCATGGCTTCTAACCTACTCCTTCCTCCTGCCCGTGTTTTACAAATGACCGCAGATGGATTTATAAGGATGCACGATGGCTATAGGCCTCTCGAATTTGAATATTTTCAAGTGGGGATTTCAATACACAAGGCCCTGATTGCCTTTGGAGTCCTATAAGGAGTCTCCCAAGCACCATGGAATTGCAGCTAAACCACAAGCGATTGGATGATACTTCGCCAAAGGCCGATGTATTTCGACCTAAGGGTCATACGAGATACTATGGTAGGGGAAATCTCCGGAGTCGAGGGGGGGGGGGTAATTACCACAACAATAAATATTATAAAGAGAGGAGTGATGTGTATGTATTGGTGCTGGTCTGGACCCAGCTATTATTCGCTAAGGCAATTATATCTGCCATTCAGGTTCACGGGTGGACCTAGTTCTGGGTGATAGTGGCCTGGCTTGGTATGCGATTGGGCGGGATTCAAGGGGCCAGTACCAGTCGCGGGGAGAAACGTAGGGACAGTCTGCGGGGGGAGGGAGAAAAGTCAACAATAGGGGAGGAGGCTGGGAGATGCAAGTTGGCAATAAAGTAAACATTCGTGGAGAAGTAAGGCAATAAGCAATAAGGGTGCGCGGAAGCTCAAACGTCGGGAGAGGAGGGTAGGGGTTATCTGATAGGGGGCCATTTTTAATAAGTCCTATCCTCTGGACATCTACACTGGCCGCTACAATATCAAAGAATATAAAGGAAGTGCTGTCAGATGACTACTCTGGTGCCTAGCATAGGTATTGTGACTCCCTTGAGACCACGGTACCCACAGTCCCCGTTCTTTAATTGATAAAGAAGGGGTTGAGTCACGCTATTCCATTTTTCATCGCGGACTATTCCAGTATTATGGCTTTGTCAATGCAGTGCATGTCGATGCCGTGAACAGCTCTGAGATCGAATTCTACCATTTTAGAAAACGGTACGGTCCAACCCTCCATGTCATCTAGGTACCATCGTAATAGATATTGTCTTAAGAACCTAATTTCTCGGCAACCTTACTCTACTTACGGTGGGCCAGAGTTGTTAACCAACCTGGATTAATCACTCGTCGCTAGCGGCCGTCGCGGAAATGGTTGAGGCGTAAACGAAAAGGACAAGGAATACCAAGACCTACCTACGCCAGGGGATAGGAAGGGTCGTTGGATGAACAGAGTGCATAGAACGGAACGGTATAACTGTGGACGAAACGGCTATTGGCGTGATTCTGGGCTGCGGCTGCGTAAGGTGCAGATCGTGCAGACGAGAGCTCATTGGCTGGTAACAATATCTGCGTGAAGGAAACTAGCGGAATGTAAAATAGAGCGTGTAGAGCCGACTTTGAATCAAATTAATCAGCCTGCTACAGTGTCGATTCCAAGCTCTGCACTGGGTAACTCCTATGAGGCATGCGCTCGTTACGCCTAGTATAGTGTTCGGGCGGTCTTCTGCAATCACCCAAGACCCCGCTCATACGGTAGCCAAGGGACCCGCCGAACCGCCTCCACGGGCTACGGCCGAAGCCTTCCTTCAAACACAGCCCTCCAACCGCCCCTTCCTTGTGGAACTGTCCCGGCAAAAGTTTTGGCCACCGCGGTCTGGATGACAGTGATGTTCACTACCCAGTTGGTTGCAACCTTCCCTCTTTTGATCCAGGCTCAATCCTGACCCCTCCCCATACCATGGCGGTAAAGCCAGTACCAATCCCCATCGGTTACATTAGACGGTGTCGCATCACCTTCACATCTATATATATATATATATATATATAAGCTGTGACAAAAAAGCCCAAATAGTTGATTCATTAGGCGTGCAATAAAAATAAATGTCATCCTAGACCTTTTCGCCCATCAACCCTCCCTCGGCCGAGTACTATCTCCACCCTTTTCTGTGGAGCCACACAATGTTTTTCCACAACATGGTAACCGGTTTTCTCGTGGTAAGCCCATTACCCACCGTTATAAGCTAGTAAGAAATGCTACCCATTTTATCTTAAAAGGGTATCCCTTTCAGAACTCCCGGCAGGGTAGCCAAGCCGCCGGACAATCTATCACTTCAGCTTATTAGTCAATCTTGATACCTTCAGCGTGATGGTCAACTCTGCATTGGCCGAACTACCACAGATGGCACATAGGTGGTCTACATAATTCTGTGTACAGACCGTCGTGGATGACAACGACCCCTGCCCTAAGAAAAATGTAATGTAAAATGGTGCCATTCAGGATGATGGAGTGGTACCGCTGACCTGATATATTCAACGGGCCGCTCTATGCGCAGCTCGGATACTGCCTTCGGTGACTTAACCGCCATTAAGAGCGTACGATGTAGCTCTGGAAACTCGATTTGGCAACGCTGACATGTTTGAAATGCCATGCTTATAGACAGAAGCAATCATTAACACCCCGCCTGGACAGACGATAACCATGGCCAACTTCCATGCATGATGCTTAACTGGCTTGTCCTACTAACGGCGATCGAAGGGCACCGGGGTGTTGCGGTTACCCTCCAGGAGCATGTATATACATATAAATATATGTATATATTTATATATATATACCCACTGAGGTGTCGCACGCTACGAGACCTTAACTTTTTACCATTTGATTCGAGAACTTGTTAGCTTGGTCATCCACCCGCTCACACTCGCATGAGTTATTCGCGTAAGACTACTTTTGCCCTCCCCTCTCCTCCCCTCCCCTCCTCACTACCAACATGTACGGCTGCAAGCCCAACCCCGTTCGATCCGTTGCCAAAAAAGGCCCTCCCAAAGGCGTACTGAAGCCTCAGGATCCCGATTCCGAAGTTCCGCCGCTCAGTTTATAGTGTGGTGGTAGTGGGCAGGTCCCCACCACTTCCACACCTGCAGGACCGACCCGCCCACCAAGGGCCAAGTAGCGAGCAGAGGACCGGCATCCTCTTGCACGAGCATAGGAAGGGCACTTACCCTCGACCACTTTTTCTCTCCCCACTTCCCTCCCCAAACGGATCCGTTGCCGTATTCATTATCCTCCGGGTTGAGACCCATCTTATTGTTTTCCTATATTCATCTTATTAAATGCTCAGTACCTTATATTTTCATTAAATCATCATAGTCAACACAACAGGATGGGCGAACCTCCCCCCAGTATATCTACCTCATCGAATGGGTACGCCTGCCCTTGTTTGGCAAGGGAGCGCCCCTGACTTTCTCCACGCTGCAATTAACCCACTGCGACGCTCTAATCTTGCCCATATACTGGCTGCGTTTCGGCCGCAACAATATTTCATTCACTGCCACCGTAGTACTGGTTTCGCAAAAGGTGTATAGGTGCTGGCGTGGGAGCCAGGTCGTTGGTGTAAAATATATAAATAAAAGTTTGGATATGGTTTTTATTATTATCCGGTCGTCATTCGAGGTATATATATAATAAAAACCGAGTTGACAGTTTTGTGCTCGCCTATCTGCGAGATGGCCTTGGCGGCCCTTTGGAAAAATTGGTGTCGTTTTGGTGTAGAGGATTTTGGCTAATTATGCGTGCCACCATTGGCCTTGAAAGCGCCCCCGAGGCGTACGCCTTTATGTGGCGTTGTGATTGTGACGGTGGTGGAATCCGTATCAAGCCCCTAATACGGATTCCCTAAAAGTTGGGACGAGGCGAGCTGCTTAGGGCCGGATTATTCGTAATCACACTGTACCAACGATAGGTGGCGATTGAGGCCATTGGCTGATTAAAGGCGTTGGAAACCCCACCATTTAACCATTCCTTCCATGCTATTATCCTTGCACACGCCACCAAGCCACATAGCTTCCATTAGTTGACAGGATATTTCATTATTGACTAACAGACGACCGTATAACGGGAACCCCAGCGAGGCAAGAGCAAGTCATCAAGGATATAAAATGGCGAAGTAGAAGTTGGAGAATGATAGAGAAAAAGAAGTGAAACAAGATGAGTGGAACGGTTAAAGAAAAGGACAGTGCAGCAAGAGTTGCAGAATAACCAACCCAGAACGGACGTGGTAAAAAGCGGCGGGACGTGAGGGTTGTAAAAGTGCCAGGAAACGACGAAATACGATGGACGTGACTAATACATTAGAGGATCTGACAACCGCCACGCTTGGCCTTCTTCTTCTTGTCCTTCTTGGTCGTGTTACTACGGTGGTTCCCGCCCTGCGGATCGCGGCTGGCGCGGATAATGCGGACCACGGTGTAAAAGGCCTTCTCCACATTGACGCACGTCTTCGCAGACGACTCGACAAACTCGCAGCTCAGCCGCTTGGCCATGGCCAAGCCCTCCTCGCGCGACACCTCCCGCTCGTGCACCTTGTCGCACTTGTTGCCTACAAGCATGAGGGGCACGTTGTCGGTATCCTTGACGCGGGTGATCTGGTCGCGGAAGCGCTGCACACGTTCAAACGTAGAACGGGCGGCGATGGAGTAGACGAGGAGGAAACCCTCACCATCCCGTATCCACTGGTCACGTAGGGCTGTGTACTCCTCCTGGCCGGCGGTATCGAGTACCTCGAGTACGCACGGCTGCTCATCAATCACAACCTGCTTGCGGTAGGAGTCTTCGATGGTCGGGTCGTAGGTCTGGTAGGAGAAATGGTGAAGAACCAGTGTGACGTGACCACATGGTGAGGGGTTAGTGACTGCTAGGATACAAAGCAGGGAGAAAAGCGGCAAGGATTTGCCCGAGGAGCAACAAGGAACGCTGCATCCTTAAAAGCCCCATCCATTAATGGGGCCGGCCAGCGGTGCAAGAGGCTAATTTCCAGATAGTAACGTACCTCTAGAATGTGGGATGGTTGGCCGAGGTGGGAGGGGAGGAGAGAGGGGGGGATTGGCAGGAAAGTTGTTCGTTAGAAAACTGACGGAGACATGCTCTAGGTGCGCCACCTCCCTTAGACAGGCATTTGGTAGTCAAAGGGTGCGAGGCCAAACTGGACGGAAAGGGGACTTACCGACGAAGTGGTTCAGACAGAGCTATTGTCAAGTTCATAGGTAGAATTGTGAGAAGGGGAGGGATGTGGGGATATCGCGCAAGACATGGTTGGAAAATAGACTACTGCGCTACAAGCCGACCTACCCGGTGTCTTGAGGGCCGACGCCCCGACTGCTCAGCCGTACTGGTGAGGGCCCTGGGGGGAGGGAGATGTCAGTCTAACAGGTCATGCTTCTGGTAGACTAAAGGACGGCGGAAGGAGCCTCTCGCCACACCACTTACCTGGATCGTTAGCGCGGTCTATAAAAGAAAAAAGATGAATTTGGAGATGAGGGCGTAATCGAGTAACGGGTGCCGTTGGTGAGTTAGAATGTGGACATGGCACCAGGCCTCAGTACGGGGGTCTTCTGCCAGTGAACCGAGGCCCCAGAACTTGAGACCTTAGACAAGTCAAGTGGTCAATGTAGAGATATGGGGCTTAGCACTAGCATTGGGCACCACGTCGCACTTCCGAGCGTCTGACCTACCTTGCCAACACCACCATCGCCGAGGACGACCAATTTGTACAATCTCATTCTGGCTGAGGGGTTGCGTACGAAGCAAATTGAGGGTTCAAAGGGAGCTACGAGTGGATGCCAGGCTAGGAAATGGGCTGCGTATGAGTCGAGAAAATAGGTAAACAATGGCTGAATGCTTTACGACGTGCGGGATTTCTAGCCAATGGGAGCGGATGGTCGGGAAGAATGACGGGGAGGGGTGAACGATGTTGGAGTAGAGATGACGGCGAAGGGTTAGATGGGGTTTCGGGTCAGAGAAATATGGTGGACGGCCGGCCAACACCTCAACGGCGCGACATTGATAGACGACGGGTGGAGTGGGTAGGTGAACCGTGGTGAAAAATTGAACGGTGGTGGTGGGGCGGAGGAAAACAGAAACGCGAGCTGGAGGGTTTTGCCTCCCACCCCTCTCCCTCTCCCTTCTTACTCGCCGGCAATACAATTTGTGGTGGGACGTTGCACTGCTGGGCGTAAAAAAACGGGGTAAGGTACAGGGACGCGACGGTTGGCACTGCGGAGCGCGGTTGGCCCGAAAAGCCTCAGGAAACGGTGCGTTAAACACGCGCCCGAATAGAGAGCGATGGGAGGGAGGTTTTAGCCTCCACGTCAACTCAATCTACCAGAGCGACTGACCCATTAAAGCGGAGGAACGGAGGCCAGTAAAGTGCGGGGTAGACACAACAGTATACACGCCTGAACGCTCAACCAGTGTGTGCAGTGACGTGTAAGAGAGGCGGGGAAGAATGGACTGCGGACCGAACCTAAGATGGCGGAGGGCCGCAGCGCTCGTTACCAAGCCGACGGGGTGGGACTTGATAGACACGACAAAGAAAAAAAAGAAAAATACTTGAGAGAGGGAAGTTCTGGACATCCAATTAGGTAGGAAAAGTTGATCAATTGACAGGGGCTAGTAAGACAACGCCTTGTAAAAAGTATATAAAGCCATGTGCATCCTATAGCAGACCCTTATTCGCAATAGCTTGCTTAGGGGAAAAAATGTCACAGCCGGCTGGCTGGCAAGGCGGTGCCAAAGTAGGACGGGCAGAATGCCAAGGGGGTAAGGAGTGTGGAGGGGCGGCAATACAGCAGCAAGGGTCTCCCGCCCTCCGGGGACGCGTGATAAACAATCCTGCGCGTCTTCCCGCCACGGTGTTTATTACCTAGGCAGTCAACCCAACCCGGGCATCAGACAGTGTGGTGTCCTCGCTCTCAGTCTCCGGAGGCAGGGAAGCACTGGCGCTACTGGACCAACAAGCCAAAGACCTGCTCCACGGGAAAAAGGGCTTTGGCGCCTTGACCTCGCTTACCGGGTAGGAGCCTAGACTAGGTGGCCGCTAGGCTAGCTCCAGCCCGCACCCTCCGCCGAGGACGAAAGGTCGCTATTGCACTAACGGCACACTTCACTCGCGTGGGTAGTGAAGAAGCCGCAAACCTCGCAACACGAAGCGACGACACAAAAGTGGCCAAGGTATGGCTGCCGGTCAGTCTAGCGCTTTGCTCGCGGGAGTCTAGGGCCCGGTCGGCCGATATCCACACCTCTGAACTTGGACACTAAAGGGGGGGGCGACTTCTCATCCATCCCCATATAGGAGCCCTCAAACTCGGGCATTTCGATGGGGGAAAAATGGACGGAAATAAGAAGCAGGTAGGAGTGCAAAGACTAGGACTTACGCTTTTGAAGGGAGCACTAGATGGGCGACAGTAAGCGGGTACTGTAGGTCATACACAAAGGTTAAGTGTATAGCTGCCAACGGCGCGGTAAACAGAGATTAGATAGAAGCAGAGAACCCGGTAAAAGGCTCGTAGCAAGGAGATGGGCGGATGAGGGGAAGCGGGGAGTAAGCGAAAAAAAATAAAGGGCCAAGGCTACGCGACCAGACGGCGAGCAAGTTGCGATGCTTAATTCTAAGTCGGAATGGTTGAACTACACAATCGGAGGAACAAAAAGAATAAGAGTGGTTTCAAGACAGTCTGGACTCTAGCGTGCAGATGAGAGGCGAACAAAGGGGACGGCGGCGAGTACGAACGGGCAGGCAGGCGGTGTTCGCCAACAGTGCCTCAAACTTGAGGTAGTCAAAGACTGGCGGTATGGCAATACCTAGGGTAAAGTGGACGTCCGATAAGGGCCCGGGTCTAGAAAAAAAAAAGAGTAAGGGGAGAGGGGGGATAAGCGCAACCTGCAGCCGAGATTATGAATCCGAGGGCAGGGCCACTAAATATGTGTGTGTGTGTGTGTGTGTGTGAATACGGTGAGAGAAAGGCCGGAACTGGACCCCAGGCAGAGTCGGTTGTCAAATTAGTGTCAGATTGAAAAGGGACTGCGGGTGCGAACAAGCATACGGTCCGTAACATCGGCGACAAGGACGAGTGTGGCGACGGAAGGTTTGGCCCAATGCTGGTCTATCATAGCCGCCAAGAGACTCTGCTGGAATGCAAATAAGCCACAGCAGGCCCGCACCAAGCGTGGCAGCCGTCGTAGGCGGGTTTGGATGGGGCAGATAGGCGTAGCTTCTACCGCTGCCACGGTTTCTGTTGAGCGGCTGCAACAGGTGCGGGAGGGTTGGCGATTAAACGAGGGAGAGGCAGGCAAAACCAAGAGACGGCCGTTTTGGCGTGGCGGCTGGGCTACATAGGACAGTGCGGCCGCCCATGCCAGGGGATCCCGTCGACTCGCTCACACGGGGTATGGCCAGCGGGCCCACCGCGGATTGGCACCGTGCATACAAGGCCGGCCCGGCGGGTGCCAGAGTGGCAGTGTTCGACAGCCATTCTCTCAGAATACTTCCATGGCCCCACGGTCGGAATGGATAGGTAAAGCACGGCCCATCCGAGGACATGTTAAATGACATGTAGGGAAACGGGTTGTGGGGAGAGCAGCTGGACATAGTGGATCCGCAAGCTTCCCACGTCAGCGATTCATAATCCGCCGTCCGACTCAGTATTGAGCATGGCCTTCCGCTGTACGCCGAACCTAGGGTGCTGGTGGAGCCCGGGCACTGTCAAGTATAAAACATAACGAGGGAACAGCATGGACAGGATGCTGCAGTGGTCGCAGTGTCCAATGTGTCGTTGTGAGTGGTCAACGAGCATCCGTAGAGGGAGTGAGAGCCATTTTCCCTGAGTACTGATAGAGAGAACCCGGGGCCAGGGGACCCGGACGACGCAGGACGGTGAGTGGGGCGGAAGGTAGGACAATCCGTCGCTGGGCGCTTCATTTTTCGACAGAGGCGTAGGCAAGTTAGTGGTTAGTTGGTTGAAGTGAGAAGGGGTCCATCATCTTGGGCTCATAGAGAGCCTCGTCTGCAATGGCCAAACAACCCGTCGGAGCCAGCGTTAATCGACACGGCAACCAAGGAGAAAAGAGGGGGGCGACTTGTGACGGATCGCCTGGTGGCCGCACCACGGTGATCGCCTATTTATACGGCAGGCACGGCATACACACGGCCTTGCCGTTTGATTTCGGCATGTATGCAATACAGGGTGCGAACGCTCGTCTCTCGAGTTTCTTGCTGTATATGCGTTTTGTGAGGGTGAGGAGTTGGTGTAGCGGAGCCGGCCCCTTGAGCACAAGTACGTCGGTCAATTCCCCTGTCCGTTCCGGCCAAGTTCGTAGCCCTAATGAGGAAGCCAGCTGGGCTCTGCCGGCGGTCGATTAAGACTTTTTTTTTTGGAAATTTTACTCAAACGCCAGCGACCCTAGTATTTACCATGTTTGGGCTGGCTGACGCTAGTGAGCGACGCCGTCTTACCAAGCCTGAACAGGGCCGCCATGCTGGATGGAACAGTTCCTTAACATATCGTAGGCCGGTGAGCTTGAAGTGCTCTGGTGCCACGACCATGGACAGACCTTCCTTGGTTACTGGCCTACCGCCGTCTCTACGGTTCACTCATAACTTTAAGCCACACTCTGGAGCCAACATGTATCCCTCCCCCCTCTAAGGTGCCCTGGCCCAGGCGTCACTGGGGAAGCGACATACAGCAGTATGTAACTTACTTTTTTAAAAAAACACATTTTCAGCGACCAATAAGCCCGGAAGTCAGCGCAAGCACTGGTCTCTGCGCCCCTTGCGAATACCACCTGCCCTTCCATTAGAACGCCTCAAGCTCTTGTCGTTTTTATCTATATTGCATTTGGCACGATTCCTCTTTACCTGTTCATTCAATACCTTAATCCCGTTCGTAATATCGATTATCCTTCGTCGTTTAGCACCACCCAGCCATCTGCACTATATTTGGTCCCGTTCGCCATTCCCCTCTCGCCCGCAATGTCCTATCCCGAAATCTTGGTCCGTCTCCCTCTGGTGGACGGGAATCAAGGGTATCCGGACCGCACTCACCGCACGGTTTGTCTGGATGCGGCCGCGTTACCTATTGGGCCCGGCACTCCCGTCACCGTTGCGACCTTGAAAGCCCTCCTCACTGAACGCTATGGTATCCCCATCGCACAGCAACGACTAACTACCGACGGCGGTCTCAGGCTTGCCGACGACTACCCTTTCCTCGCCACCCACGGTCACGTCGCTGCTCCCTGGTCGTGTCAGTTGCAGCTCGCCGTGCGGGGCGGGAAGGGCGGGTTCGGAAGTATGCTACGGGCCCGCGGCGCCATGATGGCTTCCAAAAAGGCCACCGACCAGGACGCCTGCCGTAACCTCGACGGTCACCGCCTCCGCAGCGCTAAGGCAGTTGAAGCCGCCATTAAGAAGATGGACCAAGCCGACGAACTTGCCCGCAAGCGCAAGGAGAAGCTGCATAAGCGAATCCAGCGCGGTCTCCAGGAACCCGTCGAGCGTGAGCACCGGTTCGAAGACGGCCAATTTTTCAAGGACACTGAGCGGATGGCGGCCAAGGCTAAGCAAGCTGTCCACAAAGCCGTACGCGCCCAGACCACCGTCCAGACGGTAGCGGCAAGCAGCTGTAGTAACGGAGGAAGGGCATCCGAATCTCGTCATGCCGGTTCAAGCGGAGCGAGTAGTCCGGGTTCCTCTTCTACCTCATCTCCACCTGCGGGCTTGCAGACCTCCAAGACGGCCGCGACCCCCGTTGACCTGGCCCTCTGGGACAATATCTCCGACCTCAGCGACGGCAGCGACTCGGACACGGCGGAGGCGTCATAGGCCAGTCCCCCCCTTCTTTTTTATTCTGCTGCCTTCGACCCGTCGAAGGGATGAATGGGAACATTCGCTGCGCTTGGTAACCTTCCCCCCTCCCCAAGTACAGCCTTTTCCGCGCTTTCTTCCTTTCATTAATAGGTTGGCAATACGTTAAATGTACAATATACCCCGTGCTTGTAAACCATCTAAACGGTCAAACATTACAGACCTGAAATGACCCGGCATTTAATAACTTGTGGTGGCTATTAGCTTCATTGGTTAATAGTATGGCATCCAGATGGGGCCGTGTACGACCAGGACCGAGCCGTACGGGTTAAAATATCATCGGGCCGGACCAGTCTTCGACGACTAGCCTAGACCAAATTCATGTTGATGTACTCGCTGGCCACGTATTTACCTCCGTCCCGGGCCTAATCCAACCCCCTTGAAACCGCCAAAGGGTGTCGCCTAACTGCTCATGACTACACTCACGTTGATGTCGACCATCCCGGTCTCCAGCTTTTCGGCCATACGCCGGGCGTGGCTGTGGGATAGCGGGTGAAACAATACGACGCAAGCCTCACACCGGCACTTCTGGCCCTTACCCGGGCCTCCTACGCTGACCTGAAGCGGATGCGCGGGGTCACCGGACTGAAAAGTATCCCCGTGGGTGACTGGCATGGCGACGGTGGTATAGATAACTTCGTAATGGACCTAAGCACCCTTTAGATTGTTAAGGCAGGGGAGGAGGGGGGAGTGATGTGGGTAAAAGCAGTGATGACTTACCACAGTTGGACTTTTCAGTCGAATGCCATAAAATGGTCGGCATTGGCTCTGAAAACGACCCGACGGCGCTTTCGGTCTGACTACCCCCAGTCAATCATCAACGCCAACCACTTACCTCAGAGAAGGGCCTCCAAATTTAAGTAACCAACCCAAGGCAGGCATGATGAGGTTGCAAGGCCTGTTGACCATTTGATCAACTTTAGGCGTCTACCCCTCCCCCCCAACTCTTTTCCCATTTCCTATCTATCTAGATTAAAGTCCCCACCTTTCCGTACTCTACGACAAACGAACAACAGAGCCACATTGTCGGCGTTCTCGCAGATGCGCTGGGCCCTATAGTGCCGTACAGCAGATGCCAAGGCCGTTCACCGCGAATACTGATACCGCCAAGGTTTGTAGGTGAAAAAGGGGCGGGTTAGTGATGGTCACCATAGTAAGAATGGGGTGCTAATTTAAACTGAAGCATGTTCACGGGTACCCTTCAAGGTGTCTGATATATGGCTAGCCTTAGAAACCTTATCACAGGAGGTGTTAAGGGTTTTTTTTTGGGGGGGTACGGGGGCTGAGTACTGGGTGATGTGTTGATAGATATATGTACGGGTAGAGGGGGTCATGAAGGAGGACTCTAGGTAAAACGAGGGGGGGGAGGCGGAGGAGAAAGCGATATGAGTTTACGGTAATGCCTCTCAACTAGAAGATACCTGGTGGACCAGGCAAGGAAGTGTTGATGTCTTTTCGATCTACCATCTCCTTTATAAGACCTCGGAGCCGACAGTTCGCCTAGAGGTTAATCTACCCTTTTCTGTACAGTTGACTTCCCTTTTCAGCTTGACAATACGCCACACTCGTCCCGCCCATGATATCAGGCTCGTGTATACATGCGTCCAATTGAGGCGTGATCGGTTACCCGCGATCGGAGAACATCCACCGTCTACTATGGTGCTGTTTAACATTATTCCCCCCTAATTCCACTTTGAATGTTACTATTATTACATTCGTCGGCCGTATGTTCCACGTTCCTGATTCCGGGGCATCCAAAAAAAATACAGCTTGTGACTTCTATAGGACGAACCGACTGCGTTTTCTCCTCGATACTAGTATATTTGGTATGCTCTTTCTTCGATTATTAAAAAACATTTATACATATATATGCATAAGTGTAAGGAAATGGTGAGTGGGTAGATATTTACGACAGGAAAGCGGCCGTGGTAGCCAAGAAACATCTCGTGGAAGCCACCGAGTCACCTCACATTCCGGACCGTCACCGCTGACTACGCCGCCTAGTTAGCGTCACTTCAACCAACAGCTCATCTCCGCCCTTACGATCTTCACCAAAAACTTACCCCCCTCCCTGTTTGTCACCGTTTTAAGTCTACCTTTCTTTACCTTGCAAACTAAAGCGAGTTCTATCCGCCTTCTCATTTCACGGTTTCGTATAGCAACACCGAGGACTATGTCTTAAGCATTATATTCACATTATCCGCTAATTATATAGGCCAGCAAAAGAACACTCAATCAAGTTATCGTTATCCTAGTATATTTTATGTGACATACTAATCACCTCACGGTTCTCCCCCCCCCCCACTCACCAACAACGGCAGTGATGGAAGAAAATCAAAATTAAGGGGTCTTGCGACGATCAAGGGAAAAGGGAAGGGTGGGGTGGGGATAGGAGGAGAGCGGGCGAGGGGAGGGAAATTCTTACGAAATATCCATGTTAATGTACTTGATGTTGAGGTATTCGCTAATTCCATACTTGCTGCCTTCACGACCGATCCCGGACTGCTTGATACCGCCGAAGGGCGTCGAGGCACTACTCACGACACTAGTATTGACCCCGATCATCCCGGTCTCTAGTTTCTCGGCTACCCGCCAGGCACGGCTGAGGTCTCGGGTGAAAAAGTAGGAGGCCAGGCCTACGTCGGCGCCATTAGCCCAGGCCAGGACTTCTTCCTCCGCCTTGAAGCGAATGAGCGGCGCCACGGGTCCGAAAATCTCTTCGCTGCTCACGAGCATGTCGGCGGTGACTTCGGTAAGCACCGTGGGCTGGAAGAATTGCGCAGCGTTGGTGGTGCCGTCCACGGCCGTCCCGCTGGCCCCGTAGGCCGCGCCGCCCGTCTGCACCTTAGCGCCCTTGTCGACGGCGTCCCGTAGAAAACCGGAAACCTTGTCCATCGCACCCTGGTGGATCAGCGGGCCCAGTTCAATGTTCTCCCCTAGTCCGTAACCGACTCGCATATGCTTGACCGCTTGGGTGAACTTTTGCGCAAATTCATCGTAGATGGCGTCATGCACGTACAGGCGGTTGGCACAGACGCAGGTCTGACCGTTGTTGCGGAACTTGCACGCTACCGCTACTTTGACTGCCGCGTCCAAATCGGCGTCCTCAAACACAATGAGCGGCGCATTACCGCCCAGTTCGAGGGAAAGACGCTTCAAAGTGCTAGAGGCCTGCTCCATGATTTGCTTACCAACGCGGGTCTAAACCGGGCACCAGGAACGCCAAGGGAAAGGGAAAGGGAGGAGTTGGTAAATAAGGTGTCTATTAAGGATGGATTGAGGGGTTGGGTGACCGGCCACTAGGTGCACCTCGTGAGGGTGCGTATCCTTTGGACGACCCGCCAGACATGGCCAGCTATAACCTACCGAACCAGTGAAGGACACCTTCTTGACGGCAGGATCCGTGGTTAAATGGCTGCTCACATCACGCAAGTTTTCGTGGGAGGTAACGACGTTGAGGACGCCCGCGGGTACGCCGGCACGTTTAGCCAGTTCAGCCAGGGCCAGCGCCGAGTAAGGGGTTTCGGCCGCTACAAAAACGTAGGCATAGCAAGGTGTTGCACGCATAATTAGGTTATGACGTCACTATTACCCTACTAGTCACGGCACGAACGAGGCCGTTCCGGGTCGGGGCGGCAAAGTTGATGAATCCCCCGTATGAACTGCAATGTACAACTTACCGGGCTTGACCACAGTAGTACAGCCTGGGCATAAAATGGCAAAGGAAGCA
>JANBPT010000621.1:0-28193 GCA_027575765.1 Tieghemiomyces parasiticus
ATACCGCTCGGCGAGGCTGGGAAACGCCTCTACATCCACTTGGACTACGGTGACGGCAGACGCGTAGCGCTCAGCCAGCGTTGTCAAGGCTGAGACCGAGCGCTGCCTGTGCGCATACCTTCCGGCGGTGAAATCAACCACCACCCGTTTCTCTTGGGACAGGATGACGTCAAACTGCTCCACGGACGCAATTGTAACAACGGAGGCTGACATGGTTGTTGATAATCAAAAGAGTGGTTGAGCTAAATAAGGAGGAAGGATATGGTGGACGGAAAACCGCAATTTAGTAATGTAAACGTTGAGCTACCAAAATAAATAAAAATTAACTAGGAATAGTAAGGAAGTGGGCGTGACGGGGGGGAAGACAACTTTCGGGCCCGTCGGGGGAAAACGTGGATAGTTAAATAGCAAGGAGGAAGTGACCTTACCCTTGCCAGTCGGGCACCCGGTCAATCCGAGGAGGCCACCAGTGTAGGGGTCCGAAATCGCAGCCCCTGACGCCCATGCGTTCGACCGATGCAACGTCACGCGACCCTAGCCTCGCGGCCCTGGCTGCAGGAATGCCCGAGTGGGGTATGCCCATCGGCTGACTTTCTGAATAGATGTTTTTGATGGTGATAAATTGGCAATGGGTTTCACATGAGCGGCCTGTATAACTGGGAAGGTCGTGTGACGAGCTCAAATGGCGTCAGCGGCAACGATGGCCCTTGGTCCCTCTGTGCTTCAAGTATCAGCACTGGCTAGTAAGACGATCACTCTGTATAAGCACCATTAATGGCGAAATATGTAGTCCGTCCCGCGGTCCTCCCTGCCCGCTAACTGCCCAAGTTCACGGGAAGTCGGGTTTCTGAAAACCTGGAAAGAGTGGTGCGAATATTGTGTAGATTCGATGTGCAGATAGTAAATAGAGCTGAAGTGGTCCACATTGAAGTAGATAGGCACTGGATGGCTGGAGGATACAGAATTAAAACCTTCCACATTACCACTATAAATAACGTCGGAATTATCGTGAACCTGGGTAGCTCGAGGAAACGGCGATGTAAACGTGCCGTCTTTCTTGTTAAAGCTAAGGCCATGCACCAGACCACCCGGATACTAACGCAGTCACGCGACGCTTGAGAGAGATGAGTTGCGTAAGGTGAAGTATCGGTTATCATTGTTCGAGGTGTGTTTGGCAGGTGAGAGTTGCATAGGCTTGATGGTCCATGCGAGTGCACCTATTCCCTGGTGGAACCTCACTTACACGGAATTTATGGAGTGGATGAATATTTGCCCGAGTTACTTTCTACTATTATCTTTATGCACGATTTAAGGGCTGGGACGAACCCCCAGCAAGTATAAAAGCTGCTGGATGAAGTATTTTGTAGGGTGGGTGCAGTGACGCTAGTGCTTGGGTTGAGTTAACCAAAAACTGCATGCCAGGGGGGGGGTTCGCCTGTGTGAGTCATCGGCAACTACCAGCTAGTTGCGCACCTGGAAGGTAGTCGCTACTTAGCCCGCAGGTTGAAATTGACTGCTAGGACTTTTCCGAGTTGGTTGGACAGGATATAGTGTGGGTAAAGAAATCCTTTCAGCCATCACCGTCCTCAGTATGAGGTCTTTAACAGGTTACCGTTACCGTCCAGGTTTTATCCAGGTCTACCACTCCCACTCATCCATCTGCGCACCCAAATAGATACACGAGGGTACGCTATGGGCCGTATGGCGTCGTCACGTCCTGGTCGACCCTTGCTTTACCGTTTAAATCTCAAACACTTCCGCGGTCGGATAGAGAGTGATGGAAGGCGATGAGATTCCACCAAATGTCGTGTTAGAGCGTTCGGTGGGCGTGACCACGACAGGACATTCCTACGCTCGTACTCCCGTGAGTCTGCTAGGCAGTGCTTCTCTGCAATTTTTAATTGATTTAGACACTGAAGGAGATGGGGAGGCGGCCTTTGCTCGAACAATACGACGGCTGTGACCTCGCCTACGTATGGCCAAAAGAGGAAGGGGACTGCGGCGTCCTTAACCGCGTGTGATCTCGTACACTTTGCTATCTATAAATCGGAGTTAGTTTGGAGTTACTCCTCCTACACCCTGACGTGCGTCGCTGAGGGTCAGCTGGACATCTAAACAGAGTGTTCCAAGGAGGACACCAATCTAGGTGCGCTTCAATCGGCGGCACGCTAGGTTATGGGTGGAAGGAGGGTCACCCATAGGAAACCTTTAAAAAACGTTAGGAGCACGCCCACAACGCAGCACTCGAAAGTACTGGTGGGCGGCGAGGTGGGTTTAGCGGACCTGGATTAACATCCCCTTATCGATCAAAACTCTACAGACACCGCCGTGCATGCTGAGCCATGGTACGAAGTTTTCTAGGACCCGCTGACCCAACATGTTTTCTCGGGACTAAAGGCTCAATATAAGGCACTTGAATCCAACTTGGGCGTCAGATAGCTGGAGTTGGTCCCACTGAGAGGCTCTGCTGCCTGGAGTTTAGGCGTTGGCTGTGGACCAGTGACACCATGTACCAGAATGGAACTTGAACCTGACTTTTATGGCCACCGGGCCCACTCTCACCTTCATCGATTTAATGGCTGTCCTTGGAAATACTTGCGATATATTTATCTGGTTTATAATCCCTGCGGCGGGAAAATATTGTTTTTTGGTGCAACTTCAGTTGTAAACTTCTAAGCGTTTGGTTTAGTGGGGAAAGGAAGCTCGCCGCAGTCATTGGTGGAACACTCTAGATGATAGGCAAAGCCAAAGGGGATGCGGAGTCTGTTGGATTACCGCAGCGGTTTGGTGTGTGATTGTTTATCCTCCCCTTGTCAGCCGCCCCTCCCTTGCGGTCAGGCGGGTGTACTACCACGCGTGGGTTCACAAGCCACGCACTTCATTAAAGCCCTGGCCAGGGTGTCCAACCCATCTGGGATATCACCTGCTAGGCCTGGTCCTCTGCTCTACCCTTGGCTTGTCCGTCCTGCTGAGCAATGCTGCAATCTAATAGTTACGGCCTGTTGGGAGGGGTTGAACCGTCCAACACGCTCGCCGCAACCTTTACCTTGGAATCGGCGGTCGCCTGGTGATTCGATCCCGAGCAATGTTCCCGGCTGACTGTCAGGCCACCCTCGTTGCAGTGCCTTCGTAGGATAGATCATACCCGATGGTCTATATATTTTCGAGACCCGTTGGTTGCCTTAGCCTGGCAGCACCTACACGGACCCTGCCAATTCCCGCCTGCCTCGCGTCGAGGGGAAGAGTCGCGTGTCACGTCTCAATCTAACGAAGGGCGGGGGGAGGTGAAGTTACACCGCGGCGTCCGGTGGTCTGGGTGGCGCTGAGGTAAACATAATAGCCCTTCAAAGACATCAAAGGTGAGCTGGCGCGCCGGTCCCATAAACGAGGTACCAGACAGCCCGTCCCGTTGCGGTGAATGAGAATGCAATCAGAACAGTAGGTGGCCGATCGCCTCTCCGATGGCACCACGTAGCACCACCCAGCCACCCCGCCAGGTCACGATATCAAAAACGGGCGACCCTGGCCACTACGGGGAACACGGACCGGGTGATAGCTCAAGGAGCGGGGTCCAGGTTGCGGTTGTATGCCAGAAGCACGCTATTGATCGACCGGCCGTGCCGATGAGGACAGTCAGGTGTCTCTACTTGCTCACGGTCGGCTGGCGAGGCCCGCCCCCCCCCGGTGACGCGGGATTTTCCCCTTGGGTTGTCACCATGGCACTTGACCATGACGTGCGTGGCCTTCAAAGCGCCGACTGGGCGGAAGAGAGGTGCCAGCTGTCCAAGGGTTGACAAACCTGTAGTGATAGCGCGTGGGGTTTGCAATCAGTTGAAGCACCACAATGTCCATCTACGCTACATCCGTCGGCCTAACGGGACGCGGGGATCTCGGCCGGTATCAATTGTGTTGCTCACGGCCCCTGCGTGTACAGTGCCCCCCCTTACCTCGTAGGACCCCACCGCCCCAATACTCCACCCTTTCGTGCCCCAAACATCGGAGGTGGCCCGGCCGGGCTGCAGGCTAGCAGACTACGTTTGACCACCACTAACAGACCGATGCATCACCTCAACTCCACCCACCCACCGCATGTGTGGCGGCAGCCCGGTGCAGTATCGTCGCGCGACTTGTCAGCCGCCCGCCACGGCTGGAATCACCTCTTCTACCACTGGTCCTATGACAACAACAGACTAATTAAAATGCCGGGGGAGGCGGACAGCAGGATTCACGCTCTTTTAATTACGTCGGATGACAACATTCCCGCTAGGAGGTGTATTGTCCCCAACTCCACGCACAAGCTGTCATCGGGCGCCAGGACGCCGAAGTATGTGCAAAGCTGGCCAGCCGCAAAAGAGCTCTCTACAGTACCCCCTCGCTTCGCTTTTAACGACCGAGGAACGACAGCCGGGCAGGCCAACAACGGAACACCTATTGGAAAGCATAAACCTGAGCTGCAGCATATAGACTCCGGCGAGGCGAGGGGCCCCCCGGGTGCACGAGATGGGATTCATTATGCCCTTCCCAGCACCATCCTCCAATGCATGTATGCACTCAACCACGCACGCCGCTAATGGCCATGCCGGTGAGCATTGACGCAGACCAGCCCAAATAGGTTCACTATGAGTGAGCCGGACGTGCGGCGGGAGGAAAGGTGGTGGAGAGCGGTAGGCTAGAGCACCGCAGCCCTCCTGTCGAACATATGCACCGGCGGGCCGCCCACCAAAAATGGGCATTGTGGGAGGAAGTGGGGCCCGGGCCCACGCTTCCCTTACCCAAACGGACGGCCATCCCCGTCCCACTGCTCATCCATTCCGGCCGCCTACCCTCAACCCACCCTATTCGCGCCAGTCCGGGTCCAGGTCGCGGCCTATAAGACACTGATCGTATCCTCCCTCTTCCCCCCTTATCGATAGTATCCTGCATTGTCTGTTTACCAGCCAGCTCCTCAGCTTTCGTTGTTTTCACAGTCCTTTTTATATTCCCAACCCTTCACTCTCCCACCTCCCCTCCTCCTGCACGCACTGGTCCTTTGGTATTCGCCTCTGCACCCTTATCTGCGCATTCCTACCTGCCCTTTCACCTTGTACCTCTTTCGCTGGGCCTACAAGTTCGCTTTCGAAAGCCAAAAAAAGAGGGTCTTTGACGCCTCGCCCCTGTCATCACCAAGCCCCATCCGTCTTGCGCTTGCCGTCCCGGTTGCTTTGTACTGGTCCAGCCTCTTGTTGACCCTCTGCATATCCCTTCACCGTCGCACCTACCCATCCACGTTACTCTTTCGCCTCGACGCGCGCGCCTCTATCAATCCCAGACAATATCAGCCCCTCTCTCCTCCCGTCGGCACGTCCGCCTTTCCCTCTCTCCGTCGATATTCTTATTTAATTATCGTCTTTATATATATATATATATATCTCCTTCAAGTGGCTGCCACCGGCCTAAGCGCTTGACCCTCATCGTGCGATCCGTGCCCACCTCATCCTGCCCGCAGCCTTCCTCTGTTTACCCCGCACCCTTTCCCGAACCAACTTATGAGGCATCCAAACCCTTGACCACAGTCCTTTATAGCAAAACACCCCTGGACGCCTCGCCAGCAAGTTCCAACCCATCCCGCTCTAGACTGCCACTCCACCTCCACCGGGCAGTCTCCGTGCCGGCCGCCCCAGGCCTTATCTCTGCTTCTTCCCCCCATTCCTAGTCCATCATGTTCACTAGCCGTCCGTCCCGGCAGGAGTTGGAAGTAAGTTTTACCCGAGCCTAGAAGATCCCTTTCACAGGCCTTCCGACAAAGCTCTTTGAGTGCCCACTCCACTCCTCCCCATATGGACCACCCCACTTTGGCACCACACCAACGCCTTGCATCCCTCTCCCTATGACCCCATTCCGTCTTCCGACAGGTCCTTGCCAATGTCCAGGCCAATCTACAGTACGCGACCCGGCTTGCATTCCACGGCTCCCCCCGCGCCCGGGCTCCACACCTTCCCCCGCCTCCGCCAAACGGTGGCGACACTTCCTCACCGACACAACACCGCCAGCCTCGACCTTACCAACCCCCCTCGGTCGGCTCCCTACCGTGGGGTATCCGCTCGCCGTGCGTGCCAAACCAATGGGCCCCCACTTTGATCCTCAACCCTGCGCTGGTGGGTGGCAGTCCCTCGTGGGCCGCGTCTCGCCCCGGTAACGACGGTACGGCGGGCTCACCGGCCCACATCCCCCTGGTGACCCGCGAGATGAACCTGCCCGCCGATGCCGCACGGACCTTCTTCCTCGATCGCCAGTATCACGTCATGGGCATGCTGCCGCGCTCCTTCTTCGTCGTGCTTAAGCTGAACCATGCCGCCCACCACTTCGTTTTTGATTTCCCCGACCACCCGTGGTTCCGCGATCTGTTCGGCCTACGTCAGAGCTGCTATGTCCGCATGCGAGTCGAGAACTCCACGGAGGAATGGGACCTTCATCTCAAGCCCAGTTTGGACAGCTCCAACCTGTTTGGCTACATTTACCGCCGCAGCGACCTGCGCCGCATCATCGTTGAGCAGCAGCAGGCCCTACTCCAGAGCCGGCGTCTCCCCCTGGTGTTCGACCTCGACGACACCCTTGTGCGAGTGGTGGGTAACAACGACCCGCGCTATGTGACCGAGCGGGAGGCGGCCAGGATTCCGCACCGCGTGCGTGACCTTGAGGATGGTCGCAAGATCGTGCTAGGCGACCGGGTCCACGAGTTCCTCGAGTGGGCGCACCAGTTCTACGAGATTTCGGTGTGTTCGCTGGGCGATCCCAACTACGTCAAGATGGTGGTCAAGGTGCTCGACCCCAGCCAGACCTGGATCAAGGGCATCCTTTACTCGGCCCGTCCCGAGTACAACCATAATGTCCAGGCGGGCCTCAAGAACACGCCGGCCAAGAATCTGCTGGCTATCTACGCCTTCTGCACCTTGTCTCCGCAGGAATATCGGGGCTCCCTGCGCGCCCCGGCCGCCCAGGTGGTAGCTCAAGAAACCGGTAATGGTGGCAGCTCCATCCTGCCCCCCAGCAGCGAATCTGGCACCCTTCAGGCCACGTCGCTGCACCTGCCCCTCGTTATTGATGACATGCCCAGTATGTGGGCCCCTGATCAACAGGACAACGTCATCTCCGTGCGGGACCGCCGTGGCCAGAACATCTGGGACGTGGCCCTGTTTCCCATGGTGCAGCACGTACTTTCATACGTCCACACAGAATTCTTTCGCCGCTTGGACGTGTTTAGCGCCAACCAACGCGAGACGGACCCGCCCTCCGCCAGCGGTATCTACAAGGACTACCTACGCGGCATGCTGCGCGAGCAAATCGGCTCCACTCCGGTGTCCACTCCCCGGTCGCAACTGTCGACCCCGCCAGGCCCCGTCCCGCTGGATAATGGGAACGGTGCGGCGCCGCTCAACTCTAGCAACGGCTACCGTAACGGCTCCAACAGTAATTCTAGCAACGGGGGACCTCCTCCTGTACCCCCACCGGTGGGGGGGTATGTGCGCAATCACGGCAACCATGAGTATCGGCCCGCCGAACCCCCACAGCCCACCCCGCCCAACTCCCAGTCGGCAGGGCCTGGCACCAATTACGACCGCCGAGGGCCTGGATACCCGGACCCGCACCGCCAGGGCGGCGGCCATGTGCCCCCGGTCAATGGGCACGGCGGGGGCCACCCCGGGAATATGCCGTCCCACTCTCTCCACCGAAACCCCAACTCGGGGTCTGGCCACGGTTGGACACACGGGCGAGGCAACGGTGGTGGACCACGCTAGACCCGCGAAACGCGAAGGGCCCGCATCGGGCGAAGTATAGGCCCTCGAATCCATCTATTTAAAGCGCACTAGTATGAGTGTTCTCTCTTTTATGACCGAGCCGTCTGCGGGGAGCACATGGTACATCTGGCCACTCCTCTCCCCTTTGCATACCCAAATCTCCTACACTGTACACTAATGAAATTTTTCGTCGCATTAGCTTACTACCGCCCCACTACATGCCTTAATGTTACGATTGTAAGCGCCGTAACGGATGGGGTTGAGTATTTGCGCTCGGGTTTACGTGGCTCTCGCTTGCATCACGCCCACCGAGTCTCGGCGCGGAAGGATTTGTACAGGGTAAGCCCTGTACTTTAGAGTGTGCAAGTTGAAATATACGCGGCCGGACGAGTGTAGAAAATTACGTAGTCTAGTGATCTGATAATTAAGATACACTGGTGTCCATGGGCTGAGGTCATAAGGAAATGTCGCTATAGCCATCACACGCGCCAGCTGAGCAGCAGGATCCCGGATGGGAGAAGCCCTGAGTGCCTGGGCAACAAGGCTACTCCATCGAGAAAGTTATCGCCATCCTCGCACCCGCTACGGTTTGTGGCCCGATTAACGATCGAAAACTGCCCGAATAGGCCCTGGAGGAAGGATGTCCCGTCACTGTCCCCACCCGCAGATGCGTCCGGGTAGGCTTCCCGGGACCTGTGGAGCAAGGCCATATCGACAACGGTGTACCGCCTGAACCAACTCGGGCTGTTTAAATCCAGGTCGGAGATGTGGGAGTAATCCAGAAGGGGTATCAGTTGCCTGACAATTCTACGAGCCTAGACGTAGACCCGGAAAGTCAACGGGTGCACGTTAGTGACCCCTCCCCCTCCGCGGAAAACCCGTCAATTTAGACGCTGCCGTCGTGCGTCTCGGGCGGTGAAACCTCCAAGCTGCAGAGGGCGTTAATGTCGCCGCAAGTTTCGAGCTTGTTGACATCCACGATAGTAAGCCAAAGGGAAGGGCGTCGGTTCATACCGTGGGAATGTTGTAGGGCACATGACGTTTGATTGGGGGTATCTCCCAAATGAATAGGGGACTCAGGTCGTTTGGCGCGTCGACCAAACAGTGAGGCCCTGCCAACACATGTAAGGGCTGAAATGGCAGGTGACCCAGCAAGGCGAGCGCTGGGAGAGGGGGGAGAAGTTGAAGTATGTATATATATATATATATAAAGACATAACTTCAGGGACTAGTTTTTACACAAGGTCAAGACACCTGTACGTTGAGTTTAGCATGCTGGCCGTGGCGTCTAGTACTGCCATCCGAAGTTGGAAAGTAGTAGGGTGAGGAACAATCGAACGAAGACGAGTGGGGAACCAAGAGCCTCGACGCTTTCCGTCGGGCGGAAGCCCGTCTGGACGTAGCTGAGCAGCGCCGGCCGACTTGTACATTTTCCCTCTGAAACCGCTACCGTCCCTCCTCCCTCCGTTCTCGCCCAAATGCTTTCTGACCACCGAGCAGGCGAAGCGTCCAGCCATCTTCATTTAACTTTACCCGCCTATTAGAGAGGGGAGAGACGGCCGGCTGGTGGTGAGACTCGTGGCAGCCGTTTTCGGTTTGTCCGTAGATTGTAGGTCTGCCAAGTCGTCCACAGTGTCTTCGGGTGACACCATATTACCCATGGCCCCTAGTTTACTACATGCGGTCCTTGGCTTCCGAATGCTGGCAAAGGGGGGGGTTTCATAAGGACGGCACCCGTAGGTTTACGTCTAGCGCGCGTCATGGGTCTAACCCGGTACTCAGGGCGGGCCGTAGTCGGCGGGATGTGTTGAGTCCGTTACGCCGATAATGGGGGGGGGGCTTAGCAAGGCTACTTTCGAAAGGGCGCTTGATTTAATACCGACTGATCTAACTCAATGTTGGAACCAGATGCCAACGGACCAGGAGTCAGGAAGTATTGTTTGTAGCGCAGGATTGAAATTAAAAATAATAATAATAGTAATTAAAAAACGTAATGGGCGGGCGCTTAAAAACCCCCGTTAGTTGACGTCGGGGTGTTGGCGGCAGATTCAGACGGTGCAGCCTTTGCGCTTTCCGATTCGGCCTCTGTCGTACCATTTGCTGAAGCTAGGACCGGCATCCACGCCTTTTCAGGAACGTGCTTGGCCCATTCTGATGAGATATGGTTTCGTGTGTAAAAAACATAGAAATAAATAAAACATGATAAACAGTGTGTGAGAATAAGGCAACGCCCAAGGGGTATGTTTACACCGCACTAACTCTAAAATGCCCATGCCCTCAACGTATGGATGTGCGGGTCACCAAACTGTTCGACCCACAGCCTTCCGAGTTAAACCGACTAGTGAGCGGGTCTATCCAAATGAAGCTTACCCGGTACGGCGCGGTCGGATAGCTGTAGCCTGGCCATGATGGACTTGATCAGGTCGGCCTTTTCGTCGGAGATGGCCCGATCAGGTTTGACAACCACTTCGATGCGTCGGTTGCCGATGTGTAGGTAACTCGTTTCGGCCTCCGACTTGCTCTAGACGAGGTGAATGGTTACAACGTTATAAATATCAGTGCGACAAATGCTGAACACGTCTGTAACGCTAAGGGGGGGAAGGCATCCATACCATCCTGGCGCTTCACTTAAACTGGGGGGAGGGGAGTGTTGGATAGAACCCCAGCTCATCTTCCGTGATAGCGTTGGCACCAAGGGTGGATCATAACTTACCTCTTCTCCGGTTGGTTCTGTGGTCGCAACGGTGGACTCGTCGTCCGACGCCTCCACTGAAGCCGTCTCAAAATCGCCGAACGCCTCGTCGCCAAGCTGAGCGTAGCCTGTATAGCGACTCGCTTCGTCTTCGTCCTCGCTCTCACCGTCGCCTCCTTGGTCGGAATCTTCAGCGACAATGTCCTCATCGACATGCGTCCCAGACACCGCTATCTCCGTGGGGGCAGATGCAAGTTCGGAGGATGCTGAATCCACCGGTTCCGCCGGGTGCGTGGGGGTCGAATATGATGGGTCCATGGTCGAAGGCAGAGAGTGAAAAGAGGGCCCGGACAAATCAAGGTGGTTAGGAGATGGAATCGGGTTGGAATGTGTCCGACATGTGCCTGCGAGCACCAGGTTGGGGGTGTCCATCGTCTGCGGTGGCGGGCGCGAGGTATTATGGACCCGTTCGCTTTAGAAAGCGCTGGCCTTATCGGCTCGACACTACTGGTCTCAAGTATGGGAGGTGACGCAGTGTACCCTACAGGGACCCGGACTCAGATTAACCATTCATAGTAAGTCAGAGTACCTAGGATATTTACATTTTTCGTTGTAGGTATTTAATACATGTTGACGAATATATATATGGTACAAAAGAGGCAGTCATAACGAAAGGCAACGTCTCGAATACGCAAGGCCGGGCAGTCATCCGGCTAACCCCTCCCCCCTTAACACGGCTCAGTTAGGTTCGGCCTCGACTGAGGGCGGCGAGATGTGCGTGAGGCGCACGGGGCCCCGATCTGTCTCAGGGTCGCCCAATACCTCAATACGACTGGCAGCCGGCGTGGTACGAGGTGCAGACCAGCGACCCCGCCGACGGTCGTGTTCATCCTCCTCCTCATCGTCGTCGTGGCTATCATCACTGCTGTACCTCTCACGGTGAGTACTGAGTAGGCCCCGGCGGACCGCCGAGTTGGGGTTCCGTTCGTCCTCGGGGACCGGCTGCGTCAGCCGCTGGGTTAACATATACACTCCCGTAGGAATGAGCCGCATACTCCGACGGAAGCAGAAGCAGAGGCCGACGACCGTCGCGAACGAAATGAGGCCAAACTGGCGGTGGGAGAGGAGGAGGGGGGGCAAAAAAAGAGGTCATTAGCGAAGGCGAGCGTGGGCGTTGGAAGTAGGGGTGATGGAACAAACCTGAAGGCCTGTTATTCGATACTTATCGGAGTGAGGAGAGTGGTTGGTCAGGAAGGAAGTCGACCATCCCTTCCTTCAGATGCTACGACATGCCGTGGATTCAAGACGGCCAACGAGGCCACTTACCAAAACGTAAGTTGACGTCCACGCGGAGACGTCGTGGTCTGGATGCGGTTGGGGCGCCATGGCTAAAAGAATGTGGCTCGTTCTCCTATGATGAACGGGCGGGCGGGTTGTAAATAAATGAGAAAGAAAACTGTTGAGAAGTTTCCAAGGGAATGAATGGTTGGGTGAACGAATGAGCGTGGGTGTGAGTGAGAGACGGTGTCTGTGGGGGGGGGGCGGTGGCGGCTGCCAAGGATTGGTAAAACGGGCTGATAGGGGCTTTGATGCAGAAGGAGTGGGTGTGACAGCCCAATACTTGCTTGGCGGGTTATCTTCAAAGCGTAGGAGTACCACCCTTTTTCACCATCTATATCCACACCTAGGGCTCCAGTGCCCACTGTCTCACCCGTGCAGTACACAGTAGTGTGATTGATTCGATTAGGTTTGACGCCGACTACCTAAATGCCGGCAGCCTTTTTTAACTACCATAACATGGTGGCCTTGGCTAGACAGGCCGGTTAGAGACCCGTAGATTGGACAGGCGTCCTATCAAGCGAGAGAGGAGGGCACAGCCCCCGTTAGACTTGGTCGAATGATATCTAACCCCACCAATCTGTTTATAAATAGTCCCTGATGACTAAATAGGTGACGGGGGAGGGAAAAGAGACAGCTTCATTAACATGCGCGCGGAGAAGGGCGAGGGGTGCACAGACGGGTAAGGAGGGGGGTGGGAGGGAAACGGAATGATAATGCGATAGCTAAAAAAGGATAAAAATGAATCAAACACGGTTAGATGTATAGGGGCCGAGAGCTGGTCTTTTAGGAAAGGCGAATCGGCGGCTCCAAAGGGTTCGTAAGGGCGGGGCTGGGGGGGGGTACGACTAAACCCAGACTACCCCCGTTGTTTAGTTGAGCTTAACATAATTGGCCGGGAACGAGCCATTGTGGCCGTTGCACTCGCCGTCCCACCAGTCATTCTGGTTGTCGGTTTGCTTGGTGACCCGGACCAGGTCACCCTTGCGGAAGGACAGGTCGCCGGCCTGCTCGCCGTCAAAGTCAAACATGGCCACGGCGTACGTACCCTTGGAACGGCTGGGCACCGGCGGCGGGGGACCCCGCGAGACCGAGTTGCTGCGGCCGGGCGACCGGTAATCGTCCGAGTGGGGCATGTGTAACGGTGGGTGCTCGGGAGCTCCGCTGGGCCGCAGGTGCGGGGCCTCAGCGTCGGCGGCCGGAGTATGGGACACGTAGTCGTCATTGAAGGCTGACGGGCTGGACTGGTGGCCAGACGATGGTGTGGTGTTGTACTCGGTGCGGCCGGTGGCGGCGGCGGCCGTGCGCGTAACCCGCAGATTGAGGGCGCGGTACAGCGCGTCGGCTTCCCGGGGCGGCGGGATGGTGCCGGAGAGCAGTTCCTTGGCACTCACCTTGCGGCCGTAGAATTTGGCGTTGGCGTCCTTGCGCTCCAGAATCACCGTGCCTTCGATGGAGATACCAGCAAAGAGACCCCGGGTTTTGCTGTACGAGTAGATGGGTGCGACGTGGCCCAGGGCGACGTTGCCCTCGGCGTTACGACCCAGAGGGCCCGCTGCCACCGAGAGGTTCCCGCCTAGGGTGACGTTGCCACCCAGGCTGAAGGCCTTGACGGCGGCGGTGGAGTTAAGCACAATGACAAAGTCGGTCATTTCCGCGCCAATTTGGCCGCCAAACCCCACGGAGGCGGTACCAATGCAGGACGGAGCGGACCAGGTCCCGTCGGCAAGGCGGGCCACCACCAGACCGGAACCGGCGCGGCCGGACCATACGAACCCGGCCTTGATAACCGTCAGGATGGCCAGGCCCTTACAGTTGGCCAGAATCGAAGGCGGAATGACCTGGTCGATACCACTGGCAGCGTTGGGGTCAATGAAGGCCTGCAGAATGCGGGCGGCCTTGCGGGACTCGGACGGGAGGTCCGCAGGAATGGGCAGGTTGACCATGGCGCTAAGTCGAAGGAGGAGGAGGAAGAGGCGATGAGGGGGTGATGAAGGGGGGGGGTTGCTGCTAAAGAGAGGAGAAGGCAGTCGAGCAAAGAAATGAAACAAGCATCGAATTACACGATAGTGGAGGCGGAGGAAGGGAAAGCAATGGCCTGAACGATGTGTCCCGCGGAGGGCTGAAAAGGGCGGCTGAAGGCGCAGGGCGGTCCAGTCCGAAACGGCCAAGTTGTGGGTGCTGAAAATGAGAACCAGAGGTATGACGTGGTGGGCTAGTCGGTGAGAGGGCGGAGGAGGAGTGGGAGACTCGGGGCTTTAAAGCTCTCATCCTCCCCCTTCAAGGTGAGCTGCGCAGCCAGGCCCCCACGATGACCCGCGGAGGGGGCGGTTTCACACGCCTGTAGACACTGGGGGCGACACGACAAGCTTGGGCTTGGCATATAGAAGCCATGGGTGTAAACCGTTGCACCGTCAATGACATTATCGAAGGAAAGAATCTTCGTGGCCGGGACCACGAGGCGAGGGCGCCAAGCCTTTCGGTGGCCCCATGCCAATCCCCGCGCTCCGAGGCCCAGATGCCTCGGCTGAGGGGCTGCGGCGTAGAGTGTGGCGAGACCACCCGCGGACTAGTGCAGGGTCCGCAAGAGGGCGGGGCGGAGGGCACATCAGGAGACGACGGGGCGACCTGCACGTGGATAGCCTGCCCAGCCGCTGGCAACTGTTTGCTAGGGATTCTTCAGAACCTCCGATATCTACACCGGCCTCTGTCGTGGGCTCCCCCGTCAAACGGGACTCGTAAAGGACTACGTGGGGGTAAAATAAAATAATATACCAGCGCTAGCCAGTATCTCGTACCCTCAAAGCGGCCATTTACAGCGTATGGGGCTACCCATCTTTGCGGTGATTTTGTGGGCCTAAGCGGTAGCCATGCGGGTGGACAATCTCCCCGATGGTTCCACAACCCCGCACTAAAGCCACTAACGGCAAACCTTCCGTCATTTAACATGCCCGAATTAGGAGGTTTGTTTACGATAACTAGTATACAAAATAGAACTACCGCCACAAACCTATAAATTCATATTGCTATACATAGTGCGACTTTATTGGCCTTCGATAAGGCTACGCAAAAGAAACCGATCGCATGTTACATACAGAGTGAAGAGAGCCCCGCGGTGGCAACCGTTGGATGAGAGCAAGTGGACAATGGCAACGCCGATGGTTGTGTTAGGTTAAGCGGGCGCCCTCGAGGGGAAACCGAGGTATTTAAGCGGCAAACTGGGCCACCTGAGCGCCCAGGGCGCTAGGGTTGGCGCCGCGCAGGGGCTCGCCCACGACGGAACCATCCTTGATGAACAGGAAGGTGGGCATGGCAGTGACATTGTACTCCCGGGCCACCTCGGCCACCTCGTCAACATCGACCTTGACGAACTTGATATTGCCGTGGGCCTCGGACAGCTTGGCGAATATAGGGGCGATGGCCTTGCAGGGACCGCACCAGGTGGCAGAGAAGTCCACGATGACCCGAGCGTTCGCCTTGATAAGGTTCTCGAACTCGGCCTTGCTCTTGACTTCAACGACTTTGCCGGCCATATTGGATGATGGGTTGGTGGAGGAGGAGGACGGGGATGTGCTGGATTTGTTAACGGTTTGGATGAAGATAAAGACGACAACGAGGAAAAAGAGAATTTCCACAACGGTCATGGCGAGGGAGAATAAAGTGGTGTAGGGCCGATGGGCTCGGCGGGGCGCGGGCGGATTATATAAGAATGACGACGAGAGGGGCGTGTGCGGATGAGAGTTCTATGGCGCAAGGGCAGGGCAGAGCAACGAATAAGCTGGCGGGAAGAGGGGAAAGAGAGCCGCGTGGGGGAGGCTGTCTGACTAATACACAGAAACATTGGGCGGGCGGGTCAGATGGGGGGATCCGTCCCTCTCCGCGCTGTGTGACTAGACGGGCAAGCTGCGGGATGGCGTGAGCCCTGCCTGGCCTGGGCGTTGGGTGGGGCTCAATCACGTCAGGGTAAGTAAATTGCTCCATGCGGAAGGCGATAGAAGGAGATACAAAAGAGGTCTGGTTGGCGCGTGCGAAATCACACCTTCACCTCCGCCTCCCCCACTCTCCCCCCAACCGCGGGGGCGGGGCCATTATACTGGGTATGACGGGTAGACTTGCCCTCTAGGGTATGGTATGAAGGTTAGGCTATAGCGCCCCTTACTGACAGCCATGAGCGCTGTAATTAATACCCCCAGCCTCCCTTGAGCTGACAGACCGTACTCTGTGGCGTGGGGCTACTGGTCCGTTTGTGCAGCCAGAAGCCCCCCCTCCCACATGTTCTAGCAGGATTCTAGCTAGGGTTAGCCTCAGATGGGTGGCGGTGACGTGCTAGGCGATGGACCTGCAGGGCAGCGAAGGCCACCACAGCCATCCACTGATGCAGTTCACCCAACGCCGTCGCTGGCAGGGGCCATGGCAGCAGCTAGGGTCTGTTGAGTCGATGGTAGCCACAGGCCTGCAAAGACGGTGTCATCCTAGTGCCACGCCACCTGCTGGTGACTTTGGTCGTCGAAACGGCTATCGATTGGGCGGATGTATAAGATGTAGCAGAAGAGACAGATGCGACGCAACAGTCGCATCTGGAAATCACGACTGACCCCGCGCGGCCCCCACTTATGGAAAAACAACCCCGGAAAGATAGTTTGTGGACGTGGGAACCGGGAATGGACACGATCTCCGCCGCTGCCGCCGTCATTACCTCTTCAACTCTTCACGTGATCTGCTATCACTTGGATGCGGGGAGGGGAAAAAAGCTGCTAGCCGGGTTAGTGGTGCTGGCACCAGATATAGTTGGTCGTGCCGCGGCGAACACAGTTGCCCCCCACTGAACTGCGGGGCACAGCAGTATGAATTAAGCCCCTCGGCTACACTGCAGGTCATGAGCGGTAAGCTGAGCACGAGACTAGCCAGATGCCACCCGCTGTAGTCTGTTCTACACTGATCAGCGACGCAGGGCTCTGGTATTCATAGCAACACACAGCCAACCATCCGCCTGCGCCATCGCCGCCAGTTGGTTGGCACGATAGCGTTGGACGAGTCTGCAGATACCACGCTTCCATCGGCCCCACCTGTTACCCTAGGGCTATGCTGGGGCCGTTTTTAGCACTCACTATCCATTGTAAGTAGCCCACCTGGACCTCACAATAGCGGACAGTACCGTCCCCTTATCACCCTTCCTAATTGTCTTCCCTAGGCTTCGATCGCAAGTGTAGTGTGGTGGCCCAGCACACCACTTAATCAGGAACCTTATCTGGGAATAGGTTTACCCGCGAGTGGTTTAACCTGGGTACGATACTCTATCGGTCACCGCAACCGCCTCGAGGTTTTATCACTAACTGCGCACGACAGCGCCTCCACTAAATCGTAGCCCTCGCTCCGATGCAAGGATCCTGCTCGGTGGTAAACCAAGGAATGTCGACCAACATCCTATTATAAATATCTGGCGTTTATTCACCTTAATACAAAAGGTATCGACGTTTTTAACTATTATCGCTTTTTACCGTGTTAAGGCACGACAGTGTCCAAGGCCTAATTCTCGAATCTTCAGCTGCGTTACCAGCCCGTGCCACGCACCAAGTACACCGCCGACCCAGAATGGGTGACAGCTACGGCTCATGTAGCCCGAGGCTCGCCAGGCTACTTTCGCCATCCAAGCCTGCTGGCTTCTGTCCAGCGATGTCTTCCACTTCCAGCCTTCCTAATAATATTATGCCGGCAGTGCTTGAATAAGTGGATGACTTACCGCCCGGATCCCGATAGTGAAGGTCGTCCCCTTTCTGCTCCAAGGTCTGCCACTAACCAACGCTGCTCTCTCGCTCTCTCTCTCTCTCCGCCCTCCAATTCAGAGTGACCTAGGCTGAGCTTCGCAATTACATCAGACGACACCATGCCAACCTGGTCCTCCTGTGTATAAGGCAAACGTATTCGACCAACAGTTTTATCATTCCAAGGATACAAATACAAAAAAATACATTTACCCTTGGTCTAGACGCCACTTGACTTTCCTCCCTCCCCCCTCACCTCGGCCAGCATCCTTTCATGGCACCATTCCCTCGGGCTACATGCCCACTCACAATTGTATACATTGGACTTTGTGGCGGGGCCACTACGGTACAAGGTAACCAGTGGTATGCAGGATTGCCGAGTGAGGACCGCCGCATGCCGCATGGAAGTCAGGTTGTTAATGCACCTATACATCTTGGTGACTACGGACCAGTTAGGGCCCCCTTCTGCAATAGCCATACTCGGGCCCAGCTAACAATGCCTGGTAAGTTCCCGGCCGGCCACTTGCTCGCGTCATCGTTTACGCATTAGGCGATATGGCCGGTTAGCTCGCCTAGTCTCGATGAGCGTAGACACGGGGGTGCTCAAGGAAGTAGTATCTCTGCAGGAGGGATGGTGGATTCTCTCGAGGTTTCAGAAGAATGGCGAGAGGACTGGGGAGCACACCAATGGGCCTCATTTCGTAAGGGGTAAGCAGAGTGCCAAGTGAGAGGCAGCCGTCAAAGGGAGAGAAGAAAGTCGGCGGCGCCACATACATACACACACACACACACACACACATATATACCCCCATCCGGTTACTGGCTGGCCTTCTAAAACTCTCGATGGCGCGGTGGGTGGATCGGATATGAAAGGACTCGTTGCAGGCTGCGCGGAAAACTCGGCCCACATTTCCAGATTCCCACTTGTGTGGTTACAACCTTCGCTCTATTGGATGCCATACACCCTTGGCAGTCGCCGCCCGACCTGACAGGATGACCTTCAGTCTAGACAGATTCTTTGTAGGGCAGCGAAACCTTTTTATTGTTGTCGGTAATGCGCTAGGTCTCCGGGACCGGTTGCCCTAATTCCGCGTGGCAGTCTCCATTCCTCTACTGAGGCCCTGCGGGGGAACGACAGACAACCCATGAGGTTGCCAAAAATAACCAGAAGACTAGAACAAGGCTGGGCGTATGGTGGAGGGGCTATAATCCTACCCCCACTCGGAGTCGTCGTCACTCCCTGATCTAGGCTCGGCCGGATGCGGTCTAAATACTGCATAGGGGTGGCACACTCGACTGTGGTTCAGGTTCCACTTCCTGCTACGAGCACATAGCCCAGCCATTCACGCCATCCCCTGGAGTATGATCCCACTCGGCGACTCGATGAAAATACCTTCCAGTCAGCCGCCGGTCCAGTGTCGCCCGCTAGTCTGCGGCCTAACATACTAGGATGGGATTTACCCCACGGGGTATTTTAGTCTCATTACCTTTCATTGTTTTTTTTCTTTTTTTCTTGTCGGTTGGTCTCCGTCGCACTTGCCAGCAGTGCGATATAGTGCAGCACTCAGGCAGCTCATTTCCACTAGTGATTGGGAGCGGCGGCGCCTGAGCAGCTTGCACACTCGCTCTCTTGGCTTGGCAGGAGGCGCCTGGCCAGCCATTAGTCTTTCCTTTCTGACGGCGAACTGTGTCCCGGCGGTCAGCACTTTTTTGTCATTGGCCACCCACCCCTCCCAATTTCCCCGCCAATGTGCGCACGGTTCGTAGTGGGGCGGCCGCTGGCCCTCGGCCATCGAGATGTCCACTATCAAACATAAATATCCCTGGCCCCGTCGCCCTCGGCAATCGTAATCCGTCCCGCCGTCCTCTCCCGGCCCCTTCCGCCCTATCACATACCCATGTCTGTTCTTCCAGACCTCGGACATACTCGAGACACCTGAGCCATCATCCCCGCGTTAGTTGTCGCGCCAATTATTGCGTTTCAAATCCAATTTTTTGCGCATCACAAATTGCCTCCTCCGAGCCAGTGGCTATCCCCTGGCCCCGACCCAAACAGGGTAACCCTCCGTTAACCGTGCGCACCCGCCGAGTGAGGCCTCCTTTCCCACACAGTGCGCCGTTCCATACCAACACCATCGAAACAACGGCCTCCGGGCTGCTGACGACACCCGACAACCTCCGACTGCGCTCACCTCCATCGCGCTAACGGCCGCGAGCGCACTAGCCGATCACCCTGGCTTCGATCCCACCCTCTCCCTATCCCCTCCCTCCGTCGCAGTTGGCCCTCCCTCCCGCTGTCACTGCCCGACCGCTTTGACGTGCCGTGCACCATTGGCCGTGGGCCTCGTTTGCTTCCCATGCTGCGCGCCTTCACCACCACCATTCGAGTTTGCCCGTAGATCCTCGCTTAGTTGACAACTTCCGCCTTTTTTCACCTGTCTATCCTATTGTAGTCGTTCTAAACGCTACCTCCGTCGCCGTTTTCTGCATCACTACTATCTATCGCCAGCCGACAGACCCAGGCGCCAGGGTGCTGTGCACCGTCGATCGACCCTCCTGGGCGGCTATAAACCATTACTCTTTAAAGCCCATCGCATCCTATCCTTTTCCGCCTTTGCCTCATAACTTTATTATTTTTTCTTCGTCCACGGTCCTCCGCTTCCCCAAGCTCTCCACGTTTGGACTCCCGACACTTGCCCCGTTTCCAAACCATGCAGCTCCGGGTTTCACTAAGCATCGCGGCGGCGATAGTAAACGCGCTACTGGTCATCACGACCACCATTTTGTTTGCCTACCGTGGCCGGCGTGAGATGTTGGTCTCAAAGAACGCCATCTTGCTCACCACCATTGGCGCCACGGCCGCGTTTATCAGCAACGAAATGTCGCTGATCCAGATCATATTCGAGGGCCACTACCCGTGTCTAGTCACCATGTGGACCAACTACCTCGGCTTGACCATATGGTGGGGTTGTGTACTGGCTCGTGCCGTGCGGCTCTATCTCCTATACCACGCCAGCATCTCCCGGGTCGCCCGCCACAAATCCTTCCGCAACGTCTACTTGGAGGCCGTCGAGACTACGCCGGCCTCTCCCAGTGGAATGGACTCTCTGCAGGCCAAGTCCACCGATCTGATTACCGGCCCTGCTGCCGGCCCCGAGGGTGAGGGCCCGCAGACGCGTTTCGCCCACCACAACGCATCGCGTTGGTTCCTCCGCAACCAACATCGGTTCACCGACCAGCACCTCTTAATGGGCGTGGTGGCACTTACTGCCATCATGACAGTTATCGCCATCATCGTCAGTGCCAAAACCACCCGATTCACGCGGCCGCCGACCGACACGGTCTGCACCATGCTAACCTGGGAATACTACCCGCTCATTACCATCGTGGCCCTGCTTGCACTGCTGGTGGCCCCCGTAATGGTCTACAGTATTTGGAACATCGAAGACTCCTTAGGTATCCGCGTGGATCTGTGTGTCACGATCGCGGCCACCGCCGTGGCCCTGGTCATCTACATCGTGCTGAGTGTCAAGGTCTGGGTGGCCGATAACCAGTTCTGGGGCGCCTACGGATGGATAGCTATGGCCCTGTTCCTCTCCCACTGTACGTCGGTGGCCGTACCGCTAATCCGCACTCGCCGCCTGGTGGTGTCTCCGTCGCACAGTCACCTGCTCACTCGCGAGGTGTTCTACGCCGCCATCGACCATCCGCATCTGTTCGAGTACTTCAAGGCCTTCAGCGCGGCCAACTTCTGCGCCGAGATGACCCTGTTTTTGGAGGAATACAATACCCTCAAACGACGCGTGTTTGTCCACTTCAACCCCAACGCCAACTTTGACGCCGTCATGCCCAACATCATCGAGTGCCCCGTCCACGAGCTTCCCTTGGCTTACCATGACGACTACACACGGCTTACCTCCGACGGTCGGTCCAGTGCCATCCTGGAGGTCCGGAGGTCCATGGACTACGATACCACCGTCGAGATTGGGGCATCGGGTGCCGCCAACGAGAAACGGTCCGTGGCCTGGCGTCACCACCTCTCACCACCGGGCACGCTCTACATGTCCGGTGACAATGTCCATGACATCTCAGCGGCCGCCGACCGGCGTCGCGAGTCGGCCTCGGGGATTCCGCAGGACCCGGTAGAATTATACCACGTCTCGGCGCTTTCCTCGGTCCGCATTCCCATTCTCCAAGCGCTCTACCAGTCACCCGCCGCTGCGGCCATCAACGCCGCCGATCTGAACCGCCTCCCCATCTCATTACATATGGCCTACTACGGGTTTTATGAGACCTTTATCGCCCCCGGATCCAGCTTACAAGCCAACATCGTCGGCCGGGTCGCCGACGTCATTACCAAACGGGTCAACGCCCGGGACTACACCGTCGATATGTTTGACCAGGCCCTCCAAGAGGTGTTAAATTTGCTCTATATTAACATATTTTCCAAGTTTGTCCGTAGCTATCACAAGGAGATTCAGGAGTACCTTTAAAATAGCCTGGTCTCCCTCTCTCTCCTCCCTTCGGATCTGAATCACTCCTTATTATTTTGCATGTTCCCAACCACTCTCCTCCCCCCCCCTCATTCACCTTGTTACTCTACCTAATTCTGTCATGCTATTACTATTACTTTCTTCAACTCCGCCACGTTGCCCTTCGGACCAGTAAACTACTGATGTATATTCCACCGCGGGGATGAATGATCTGATTTGTCGTACCAAATGGCACCTGTGTATACACGGCTGGATATCGTCACCATGCTCATTCCCTAGCAAAGTTAGCAAGGTGGCCATCCGGCTCGCAGCACCGGCACATGAATCTCTCATGTCATCATGGGTTCGATCTCGCACTCGCTGGTCAGCCATTATTAGACAATCCTTCGGATGAGACTGTGAGTGAAAGACCTCCCTGCGTACCGTACATCTCGCTGCCGCCGAAGGTGTTTTGACGCTCTATCCTAGGTTACCGTAGCAAACGATGCAATGCGGGAAAATACAAACGTTTAGGGCCGTCGAGATGACACCAGTCCACAGTCTACGCATACTAGATCAATCGCTTCATTGGATTATTATTTTTTGATATCAGGATGTATGGTAAACAATGAGAATCGAAGTGGCCAGAAACATAACCAAAATGTACAGCGGGAAGAGAGGCTTGCAAGTTAATACAGAACAGGGTGAAGGGCGGGCGCTCCCCCCCTTCTCCTCCTTACGAACCGGTTGTACGGCCCGGGGACGGTGGGTCGTCCTGGCTTAGCCGACTGATGATGGAGTCACTGTCCTGGCTGTAGTGTCGCAGGCGGCCCCCACCAACGTTAACCACAGCGTCGGGCGAGGCCATGGGCGAGACGAGGGGTTGTCGGAGGTTGAGTGTATGTGGGGCCGAGGCGGTGGTGCGCGGGGACTGGGATAACGTCGACTCGCCACGCGACCAGGTGGAAGGGCGAACGGCCATGGGAGAGGCACGCCCGCCGGTTTCTAGCTCGGCTGCCGTCGGGCCACTTTGCGCCAGGAGCGGCGACAACTCCGTTGGCTGAAGTACGGTGCAAATATCGCGCTTGCAGATGGGACAGCACCGCTTACGGGTGGTAAGCCAAATGTCAACGCATTTGCTGTGGAACTGGTGCCGGCAGGGTAGCACTCGTAGCTCGTCCTCGTCTAGAAAATCATCAAGGCAAATGGCGCAGTCGTCAGGCTCATTGGGCAGCCGCTTGGTGACATAGTACGTTTTGGCCGGTAGGTTGGCCACGACGCCTACAGGGGCCAGGTCGCGTAGGCGGCGGCGATAACGCCGCACCCGGTAGAGTCCGTACACAAAGAGGAGCATGATTCCGGGCGATAAAAAGGTAATAAGGATGACATCGGCCAGGGGTAGGGCATACAGGTCGCCGCGTACTAAGCGGACGAGCACCGGCGGCGGCAGAACGCCGTGAATGGTTCGTAGTTCGTGGTAATGTGTCCGGGTGAGAAACACGGACGGGATTGTAATGTCCGAAGCGTCCCCGGGCGAGTACATGGTGATGAGGGCATCGTAAAGCGGGTCACCCACCACCACTGCGACCGCCCCCGACGCCTGCATGGCCCGGACCTTTTGCACGAAAGAGCACTCGCCACGCTCGACCAGGGCAATCCAAGGGTAGCTTGTGGTGCCATTGGCGTGGCGGCCAGACCAGTCGCCGGCTAGCGAGGTTGGGAGGAGGTAGGCCGGCACGGGTCGGCAGCCCTGCCAGTTGGTCGGGTCCAGCTTACCTGGGACGACCAATCGGCTAAGCAACGGTTCCCCGCCATGGTCTCCCTCGTCAGGAGGCGGCGGGCCAAACGCGGCCGAGCGGTCGGTCAGAGTCTGGTTGGTGGCTTCTACAACAATGAGGCCGTTTGCGCCATAAAGCGGCATGGCCGGCAAGGGACCTAAGGTCCAGGTACCACCGGGCCAAGATATGAGCAGCAAAGGTACAAATACGCCGCAGAGCCGCCGACAGAGGCGGGTCGGATTCCACATGACTGGGACACGTTGGTATATGGAAACCGGTCGACAGGAGGCGCCGCGTAGTGGCGGCAGTCACGCAGTGCAGGCGACCGAGTGGAAGGGACTTGTCACGGTAGTGCTTCGTGCACAAAGGACCAAGGTATATTTCTTCCCAGAAAAAAAATCCCCTGGAATGACAGGGTAGCTGATTATATTGGAAACAGGCAAATACCGTTTTGGAACTGGGAAATGCCGATGAGCAGATTCGTGGAGGCGGGCGTGAGTGAACAGGTATATGAGGCTGGCGAGCTTGGGTGTAAGTGAACGAATAACTATGGTTGACAAGAGAGCGCGTGTTCGACCTACGAAGCTCGAGGGGGAAGGGGTGGGCGGCGGGGGGGTGGTTAGGGAATAGAAGGGCGCTGGTCTCTCTAATAGGCGTGGGTAGGGGGGTGTTGACTCGTGTGCTGGTGAATGCGAAGGGCGGAGGCGGGGCGGGGCGGTAAGGCCGTCGGCGCGTGGCGTAGCATTCGTAGGACCCGGTGCGTAGAGAAAAGACGAGAGGCAACGCCAGACAAGCGGTTGTGGGAATGAGGGTCACGTTGGCCATAGGCAGCAAGCATAGCCCGGGGACTTGCCGAGTGGATGGGAGAAGGAAAATGGGGAGGCTGGACATGTGGTATGGAGCCGCCCCAACTTTCCGCAAGGGCCAGTAGCTAAAAATGGACCAGTGGTGGGCCAGGTGGGACTGGACAGGGTAAAGGTTAACCGGGAGTGCCAAAGGTAGCGTTTAGCCTGGAAGCCACGGGATATATGGCCAGTCATGTACTCAGAGCTCTCCCCCCACAACAGCGGTGCCTGTAGGTAGGATGGCCAGCAGGGGTCGTCACCAGCGATTAACAAAGAGCCTGCCAACCATCCTCCATCCACGGCTAGTAGCGGACGCAGAGAGGTGAGACACAACAGCATCCCACAGCCGAACGGTGGATAGAGGAGGGAGATCGGTCAGTTGAGGGGAAGGCAACTACGCAGAGGGCGAAACCTTGGCAGCTGTGAAAGCGGCCCTTTCCTCCCCGCTGTTCACGCGGCCCATGGATGTGGAGTAGGAGCATGGCAGATTATCATGCTTTGACAGAGAGCGGCCCTTGGCCAGCGACCCTGCTTGCTAAGTATACTGCGGCGCCGGGTCGACTTATGTATCTTCTCGGTGTCGAGTGGGCGATGTCTTCTTGCGCGATCAACCCCCTTACTCACTACAAGCCAGGGGGGAGGGGACAGCACGGTGGTAACGGTCGGCATGGGGAGCTCGCCATTGCTCAACGAAGCGTGCTGGCGTGGGTGGTAAGGATGTCATTCAGGAGGAGTATTGCCTCCATCCCCCTTCTCTCGTTAGATTGGCTCGGGGTAGGGTGGGCGCGCGGGGTTAGATCTCTGAAAGCAGGAGATGTGCCGCAACCCCTACCACGCCCCTCCTATCACTTTAATTCTCCTTGACGCTCAGTGACCGCTTTCATCACCTCCACCACCTTATTTAGTCGTGCCGGATAGACCGGTATTCCATACCAGCGGCCTATCCCTGTGGGGCAGAGGCAGCTCGCCTAGCGAAAGGGAAGCAAATGGATCATATAGAAGGAACTGGTTGCGTTGCGACGTCTTGTCGCGTTGGCTTCCTTAGGGTAACTCCTCGTTCTCAATAATTTTCCACAATGATGTATTGGGCGGTGGTTTATTACTAACGCCTTGCACGGAATACTGATTTGACTTGAAATAAAACAATGACCATCACTTCTGAACATCAAGTCAGCCAGATGATCAACAGCCTGGCCAGTGGGTACACTATCTACAGAGTCTAGTAAGCTTAGGGATGTGCCTCTAACGAGACAGCGGCAATTTTCACTCCTAGCCCAAGTTTTACTATTTGGCAAGCGGGGTAGGCGACTCAGGGGCGGGAGCGGAAAATTGACGGCGGGGACCAAGGCCCATCATCGCCCGGTCCCATCGGATCTTGATATCGCTGTCGTTTACATATTCAGTAGGCACACTTTTACCGAGTTGAGTATAAGACTTCATCATCTCGGCCGTACTTTTTAACTTATTTAGTTTGGGAATACTCGCGGCGCGGTTCCGAAGGTAGTCACTGGCACCCTGGCGGCGTATGGGGGGTCGCGCGGCCTTGACATCCGTAGGGGCATTGGTTTGGGCCGAAGAAGTATGAGGCGATTCGGTAGTCTCCTTGGTAGCTGAAACATGGTAGTCGGCCGTTTCAGTGGACACGGGGGCCCCTAGCACGGGACTGGCCAGAACTAGGAGTACGGTAGCAAGCGCGCGAAGCTGCATGGTGAAGTGTGAATGCGAAGCGATGGCAGGATCGGCCAGATATCACGGCTCGAGGTGAACGGCGGTGGAGAAAGACGCGGTGGCTAAGCTGGCTGGTGTAAGGCTGAAAAGCCAGGCAGTTTGGAATGATTGCTTCAAACGAAGGGAGTGGCTGATAAGGGACGAATGGTAGTGAGCAAAAGGGGGAGAAAGGACAGGGTTTAAATAACTGTTAACACCGCGCATCCCCCAAGGACAGATCGGGCGTCAGAGCCGGGCTTACCTGCTATGGTACGTGTCAGCTTACTTCATCAAGCGGCGTCCTCCCTATCTCTTCCACTTAAATATTCCCTTCGCCTTGTGCCAGCGTGTGCTCTTCACGAGGTAGGTACCGTCCTGCAACAGCTGTCAGGGATGTACAAGTTGGCTGTCTCACCCCGTCACAGTTCCGCCTGCCGCCATTCCCTTCTCGAATCAAAAGAAGGCTGGTAACCACCGTACTCCCAAGCCGGGCGCTTGTATGGTCGGTCCATTACGCAAACCTTGGGGTGAAGGTTGCATCTGACTGAGGGTTCAGTGAGGAGCCGTCAACAGGACCTTCGGTCTGGTGACGCTACCGAATCAACGGCCACAAGGGGATTGGTGTTGTGTACCCACCTCGGAGGTCACAGGGGGGCAAGAGAGGGCTTACGGTTCGTCGGCAAAAGTCGGTATGAATTAAAATCAGGGCTATAATTAGTGCTGCATCACGCTGGCGAGCCAACGTATAGCTTGGGATACGCTCCGCTAGACACGACTAGTGGATGGCACGAAGTAAACCGAACAGCCAGGTTGCTTTGATTGGGTTCAATGCGGAGAGTTCGAGGGACACGGGGTCCTACTCCGCAGCCAGCTGACCGTTATACAGTCATGTTTCAATAATCTTAATTGGCCGAGTGATCGGAGCGACCATAGTACGCCAGAACCTTCCCGGATTCTCAACTACGGCAACACAAGGTGAATACATGGCTCTTTTATCGAAGTTGGGCTAGGGCAATTTAAGGTCCAGGAATAGCATCAGGGAGGGTTCTTTGCAGAACGTCACTTCCCTGGCCCGAGTCAAACTTCTCCTAGCTCGACAACGGTGGTTTGAAGGCTTCATTATATACCGACAGGATATATGTATGGTTAATGGAATAATTACAGATCGCTTGGTTGATGTGTGGTGGATCACACGCATGTGCGAGTTTAATGCCAATGGTACGCTTGGCGGTATAGGTCAGTCCGGTAGGGCTCTTGTGGAAAAGTCAGCTAAATATGACGCTGGACACTATATGCACCAACCGGTGAACCCACCAGTTATAGGCTAGTCGCCCTTTAAAGATGGAAGTTAATACGAACCCTGCCTCTTAAGTAGCCAAGGACAGCGGCATCGGAGAATTTGGCACATCATACTTTTTTTACAACCCACACGTTTGCCTCCTTGTTACATTTGACCGCCCTGTCAAGCCAGCCGACTTTTTTTGTCCCATCAATGGGATTGTTTTTATTTTCCATATTTTGCAACCAACTTGACCTGTATACCTCCCCCCCTCCCTCCCTCTCGCTCCAATCAGTGGTAGGCCTCGCGAGGTCCAGCCTACTGGGTAGGGTTAATGCCTAGTCTCAGTTAGTCCAATGGAGCTGGGGGCCAGCGAATAGAGGGGGTCACCTAAGGCGCTAGCGACAGTTACCATTTGGGAGGGAGCTGCAGGTTAGCTGGATAAAAGTTGTCGGATAAGTTAACCGTTAGGTCCTTCTCTTTCTCGCCGTCTTCCCCGGATTCACCATCCACCTCCCCCCTTTGTTGCCTCATTTTAGCGGTAC
>JANBPT010000622.1:0-28099 GCA_027575765.1 Tieghemiomyces parasiticus
TCAATGACCAGTTACCGTTCAACCGGACATTCGAAAAGATACGCATTCACAATTATTAAAACAAAAATTCCTATTTCGTCGCATTTATATGAGTCGCTAAGTGTGCTGGATTGAGGGGCGGGAGGTATATATTGTGGTGGGGATCGAATGGAAACCTCAGTACCTATGATCGAGGTAAGTCTGGTGGTATGTGAGGCTCAACGCAAAGGCGACGAGTTCTTGTAATTGGGAGCTGCCAAAGTAGTCCACCAGGGGCTCATAGACACTCTAGAATTAGTTCTAACCGCAGTCAAGATCACTTTACAGATTCCTGGCGTGTGCTCAATTTCACAGTTCACATCACCGCACGGTCTTTCTTTCTGTAGGACTGTCCAGAGCACCATTTAAATTCATAGACATCTGCTACTCACCTTCTTCCACACTTACGGCATTTGTCCTTTATCTATTTGTTTTTCCAATATGAGCAGCGGACCGCCCACCACGGACACAGCATCACCGATGCCACCGTCTGCCGGGGTCAGTGCCGCGGTCATGGGTACGATGGACACACTCTCCACATCACCGGCACGCCCGACCCCCGCGGCCACAACGACGGCCAACCCACCCGCCCGCGTCGGTCTCCAGCGTACTTTGCCTAAGGTGGTGGTGACCAGTGAGCAGATCCCGGGCGAGGGGGAAGTCACTGTGCTGAATCGCCCGGCTCGTCCCGCGCAGCCCATCTACCGGAAGCTGGTAAATTGCGACCAGCACAACATTGTTCCCTATGTAGGTTAGAGAGCAAGGGCTCACCGGGGCGCGTAAGAGCGCATGGGTGTCAGAATGGTGAGGTTTCGCGGATTCCGGTAGGGACTTCTCCAAGTTGCGGTTGACCAACGATGCTGAAGGTTGTATGGGCTAATCTCCCCCTCCCCTGTTTGCCCTGCCGCTGGCATTATTGCCTACTCCACTAGGTGGCGGCTATCCATCCCAACTCACTTTACTCCATAGCCGCCACGCCATGTATGCGCTGGGTGCTTACCGGCTCTGAAGACGGCTACATCCGAAAGTGGGACTTCTTCGCCTCCATGAACGGCAAAAACCCCCTCACAGCCAGCCAACGGCACATGCAAATCGATACAATCACAAAGGTAAACCCTATGGGGTGTGGAGTTGACTATACAAGGCACTTTATTGTGACGGCTAGATTGCACTGGACTAGAAACGCATCGGAGTTAATATTTACCCTCGTTTGTTTGCCCCCCCCCCTACCCTCGACTCTGCCCGATTGTATACCTATACTATCATCTCAGGGTGGAATCATGTCCTCTTACTGGGAGAATGACGATACACCCGACCCGTTCCCCGAGACCGGACGCGGCACCGTCAAGAATCCGCACTACAGCCGCAGCCTCTCCCCAGTTTACAGCCTGGGGGTTCATTCGGACGCTGTTTGGGCCGTTTCCGGCCAGGTAAGTATCGATCATCTGTTGATATTTTTTTAAGAAAAAAAGAGACTGGCACTGATGATGCGCAAATTGAAGGGTGGAGCTCAGCGGTACATTACACCCTCTACTGAACTTTTTTTTGTTATATGCCCATGCTACCAAACCAAATCCAATTTCGATAGGAGAAATACATCGCCCTTTGGGGTTTACGCTACGACGAAGGTCGTAAGGTGCACGTCTTCAAGGAGCATACCCAGCCTGTCTCCACCCTCACTGTGTCGCCTGACGAATACGGTATGGTGAGCGGGTCCTGGGATAAGCGGGTGCTGGTAAGTACTTTTACCTTCGCACCGGTTTCTGGCCACGAGATGACGGTCTAACCCTTGAACACCCCACCACAAGGCACCGGCCAGGCGAGTACAGTAGCTCTGCCTAGACATATAATCTTACGATACAACATTATACCCCTTCGATTACCAACGCATCATTCCCATACCATGTCAGTACTGGGACCTTAACAGCGGCAAGATTGCGCGGGAATTCAAAGGCCATACCTCCCAGATCTCGTCGGTATCCTTCCGGCCCTACTACCGAACTAAAGACCTGGACGCGACGGACGAGGCGGAGACCGCGGTTGAACCGGCTGATATGCCTGTCCCGAATCCAATCCTCATGACGGCTAGCGTCGACGGCCAGTGCAAACTCTGGGACCTCCGAGACCCCACTTCGATACCGCAAACACTGAATCCACAGGGCAAGACGCCCCCGTGGTGCACTTCGGTAAGCAAGTATAGATCATGTGCACGCCCCTTAACTCTGAACTTGAGGTCAATGTCGCCACCTGGGGAGGCATCTGGTCAGCACCTGCTGAATATTACTATCACCTCCCTCTCACCTTTGCCATACAACTTATTACTCTGTAATTTCACCCCTCTCTCATCGCGCCTATTCGTTCAATGTAGAGCATCTGGTCACCGGACGGATCGAAAATTTATGTGGGCCGGCGTAACTGCACCGTCGACGAATGGGACTTCCGGGCGGCCAAGCTCATCCGCAGCCTTAAATTGCCCAACAATTCCGGGGCCGTGTCCAGCCTGGCCTGCACGGCCAACAACAAGCAATTAATCTGGTAGGAAACCCGCGCCTTTCCCTGCACTGAACCATTTCCGTCGGCCACCACTTACCCCAGTATAGGGGGTATGGTGGGTCCCATACGAGATCTCTGCCACTAACCAGTTCCGTCATTTCGAACTGATCCATTATATGCTCCCCCCCCCACTGTATCACCAGTGGTTCCTTCGACAACGTGCGCGTATGGGATCTGACCGCTAATGAAGAAGACCGGACCATTGTACCCTTCACGGTCATCCCGGTGCACCACGGTACCATCGTATCCTTCATTTACATTGACCCTAGCGGTCGATTTATGATTACTGCCTCCGGTAACCGAGGGTGGGAGGGTAATAGTTCCAACGTTTGCTACTTTTATGAAATCCAAGCCCTCGCACCCAAGGCTACATAAGCCTACAGATGCCTGCTTGATGAATGCTGGACTCTCTCCGCATGCCTTCCCCCCTCCCACTCCCTATCGCCACTTTGACTGCGCTACCGCTACCTTGAAGATTACCATTGCAGGGAGCCCCCCCCCTCGGCATCTAGCAACTTCGATCCACCATACCGCCTTGACAAGTTGGGAACGGCGCTGCACCGCGGCTAAAACATACAGATAGGATATCATCGGTGGTGGTTACAAAACTGATGGACATTAGTCATGACCCTCACACTTTTTCGAGAAAACTTCCGGCAATCCCGCGACTACGGTACCCCACCTTGCTTTTCACTATGCTGAAAGTGGTTAGTGTGATCATCTCTCTGGTTAACTCCTTTTCCGCCATCAACTTCTCTGCCAGCGCGTTGCCACACACGATTGAGGAAACTACATGGGTATGGTTCGATTTCTACCGCGGCGCCTGCTCCACATACCTAATCTGGTCGGATGTACAATTTTTTTTCACTTTTTCATTACCTTAGTGATGAATCTTTGTAGCAGTGTCAATCAGCCCGTTCGTCCGTACCCCACCCTTACACCCTATATCCAAACGTGTCAATAGTTCCGCCATAATGATCTCCACCCTCTTCCCCTTACTGGTTCTTCATCAATCAACAGGTCTTCCATGTGCCCGCTCCTCTGGTCAAGTCAGAATAGTAAGGCAATTTTACTTGCCGACTTAAAAGGTAATTGGCGGGAAAACGTGAACAATGTGGCCGGCGAAAGATGAATGAGTGGGAACCGTTGAGGTATAAAATGCATCAGTGTGGTTTCTACTGCCTCCATTTGGAGTGATGCCCACCACCCACCTCCCCGTTTCTCCTCCCATGCGGAAGTTTTGGAGACCCGTGTGACCTTGTAGGGAAGGAAAGCTCCGTTGAGTGACCGACTGACTTGTAAGTGATCTACTGACTTGCAGAGCCGTTGACGGGGGAGGGAGGGGAGGCAACGGCGGGAGAAGGAGACCTATTGCACCATAATGCGGGCGAATGGTTGACCCCAACGGGACTAAAATGCACTCGGGTCGTTTCTGGTTGATCTATCGAGATGGCCATGGAGGATTTGGGCTGAGGCTAGAGGACCTCGATGAACATGGGGTTTTGGGGCCTCGTCGAGAGGGAGGGAGGGGAGGGGGAATAACGTGCCGTGAGGCGGTAGAGCTCAGGCCATGGCACGTCTCGCTTGTAAAGGCCGCGGTCGCAGCGGGTCATTGCGTGATCCCTTATACCTCAACCTCGCTGGCCGTTTTCCTTACCGGTACCTTCGGATACCTGGTTATCATGACCCGGCGTTGGGACATCCTAGGTGCTCGGTATTCCGCCAATCAATCTGGATTTCGCTGGGCTTCGCTAACAGTTCGTCGGATGTACTGTAGTGTGGATCTCCTACGCAGCGCATGACTTCCGAGTCGGTCACCATATTGCGTTAGCATGGCCTTACGAGTGCAAACGGGGGGTTTGCATCTATCACTCTTACCACCGCTGCCTTCACCGACACATCATGCATGAATTCTCTGCCGGTAAGGTTTCCTTCCTTCCTTTTAGGTTTACCTGATGATACCAACTGGGTCCAACTAGTCCACCTCCAAGGCAATGGACAGGCGAGTCATCACGACATGTTCAGAGCTAAAGGGGAGAAGGCATGGCGTACAGATTATATCGGCCAGTTTAGTATACTTAAAATGTCGGCCTGCTTAAATATTTTCCAGCACTGCGTGAGAAATGCCTCGGAGTCAGTAATGAAGTATTTGACCACCCGCCACGCCTCCTTCTAGACGGTTCGTGGTAATTTCGAAGGAATGCGCATCAGCTGCCGCGTAGTGTCCGGGTCATTCACCTGCAGGTAATCTAATTCGGTCAATCGACAGCGTCCCTCTCCCTTTCACCATGGGCTGATGGGCCGTGCTGGAATACCTCTGGTTTCGCTATATTCGAATGTGAACCATGCACGGCTCATGCCGACGGGCTTAGACGGGACTGTGGATGTCTCGGTAGCGCTAGGAAAGCCGCGCCGCCGGACCCGGCCTATAAAGTGCTAATAATTAACCAAACCCGTTCCTCTCCATTTTGTGCCCAGTGGAGATTGGCCCGACTTAGACGAGGCCCCCAAAGCTACAGCTCAACTGATACACTACTATAATGACATACCAGACAACACGAGGGGATCCCAGGACATTGCTGAGGGCTGTGGGGATGGAGGGGAGACCTCCTAATCGGTAAGCAACCTGCACGCAGTCTGCAACCTTGAGCACCAAGGGAAGCAATGAGAGGGGAACACCGAGCTGCACGATCCGTTGGCGGGAGCATGGAACAGTTTCCCTTATAGAGAAAATCAAACATCCTCCAGCTTCCATTAGCTTGAATCACCGAGCACACGCGCTACTTCTCCCTTCGACCAGGTTTAATTACAGGCTGGGCTTTTTTTTTCTTTTGTTGATTAGGGCAGTCAGGTAGTGGGGGATTGCTGTTTCAGTAGAACGCCAGTAGATGGTCACGCGGACAGTGTGGGTGTGTCGTCGCCAGAGGAAGTGGCCCGTAATCTGACACAATTTGTATACCCCATGGGGAAGTCTACGCCATCGTTTCGGAGAAGGTATGGCCTGCGCGGGAGGGCAGCGAGGACTGGCATAGACAACTGACTGCGCCCTTTCTAGAAAGCATGGCCGTCTTGGGCCTCTCAACTCTAGAGGAGAGAGAGGGGCCACCAGCAGAGAAAAGGGGGCCAGCCATGTACGCCGTGGAGGCCTAAAAACACTGGTTGTATATTTATTGGATCTTCACCATCATCGCATGCCCTGGTGTCACTTGTACTACGGCTCGGTATGTGTCAACGGCCAGGGTCTACTCTCTGGTTGCTTCGTATACCCTTGGTACAGCCGGCCTATACCCTCATCCGATGGTACGCCAGACACCGATGCAGGATCGTTACACCTAACCAGGGGGGGCGTACTTAGGCGGGCACACACGAATAATCCCGGCGTCAGTGACCGTGTGGGGTGCATTGGGCTGTCCAGCGCCAGGATCAGGGTCAGTTGGATGCCGTCAAATCAAAATAATAACACATTGTTTTCAGGAGGATGTAGCCGGTACCCTGCCGGTCTGTCGAAGAGATTGTTTTGTTTGAAACTTCAACGTCAATGGCACGACAGGTACACCAGCTGACCGCCCCCCTCTTCGTCGTTAGTTGCCGGGCTGTGTATGTCTCCAATTGGGTCTATTGGGTGGGGTTAGGTACTAAAAAATAGGGGGGTTGACGGGTACCTCGTTGTACATCGACCCCCATGATGATTATGACGCCAGCCCTATTCAGTCGATACCTCGGCTGAAGTCTTTAATGGCTCGGCCATTTTGCCCACGTTCTGTAGCCATCTGATCATAATAACCGTGGGTATGATAATGACCCCCCCCCCTAGTGCAGTTCAACTAGGGAAACGCCATGGCCCACTCTAACGGTATCGAGCGGGCCACCTGGGGAGTTTCCGAAACCAGCAGTCGCAACCCGCTTGGCCCTCGAGACGCCGGTCAAAGGGGGTTGGCAGATGCTGAATCGAGGCCTGTGACCCGATCTAGAATGGGAAGCAGTCAGGCCGCGCATTATCCTAATGTGACGAACACTGGTGGTGTGAAACCTTAGCCTCGTTATTATATTAGTCCCCACTCAAGCAAGATCTGGCTAAACGAGGTGACATCTCGGCCAACCATTGGCTCTTCCACCTCACCCCGAGTGTACGGTAGGTAAAATCCCCTCTGAGGTGCTGTGGTGGCAGAGTTCGGAGATCACCTTATCCGTTCGCTCACTGCCTCGCAGCCTTAGTTCATAGCGGTTCCTCCGCCCAGTCCGAGCCGCGCGGCCTAGCGAAGAGGCGCGACGACGTATTTCACGCCGACGGTCAAAGTCGAGCCATTGGCCTCCCGCTGCTGTCCGTCATCACGCACGAATCTACACACCTGCTCAGTGTGGTGCTTTTTCGATGACGACTATGAGTCACGCAAAGGGGCCCGCCCACTGCGCTGACCAACGGGAAATCCTGGCAGTTGGGAGTGTGGAAGATGTGATTACAAGAAGTGGGTGAGCCAGGGAATAGGATAGTGAGCAGCAGTGAAGCTAGTGTTGGGTCCGACGGAGCGCAACCCCACCAATACTGTGGTGGTGGGTGGAAAAAAAATGTTGGTAGCAGAGGGGATGGGTGCGGGATACACCTGATCTTCTTGCCATATCCGGCTGGGGCCGGGGTAGAGAGTCACGCTGGTAGCAGTGACATGGACGATGGGATGGCCGGGTGTGTTGATGTGCCCCTCCCCTCCCCCGCCACTAGGCGTTTGGTTGCCCACAATATGGCGTAGCCCCCCAAACCCGTGTTACGCTCCGAATGGCGCGCCAGCAAGACCTTGAGATGGGTGCGGACGTGGTACTCCCTGGCCAAAGCTGCCACCCTCCGCCTGCAGTATGGCCGTGCATCACCCGCCGGAAGGCCCGTGATGTAAGGATATCTTCCATCTCAATGAGGACTGTCGGGAGACCGCATGGAATTAACTACACCCAATCTCTATTGGAGAGGGTCTATCACGCAGCTGTCAGTTGGCCATACCGGATGATCCATAGGCCAGCCGGTCTACCCGGCCGTGAGATTGGCCGGGTACCCTTTGGCGCGTGGCATCGCTTCTCCTTCTGCCCTGCCACAGAATCGGTACACCCGCTTTATTGGACTGGTATCCGGCGACCGCTCTAGACCTTCAAGGCCCGCGGGCGGAGCTTCGATGTGTCAGAGGCCGACCAAGAAAGGAGTGGCTGCTCTGCTGTTTTGCTAGCCAACCTCTCTACTTGCTCCTAGTTGGCAGTCCATCCTTGGACTGAGATATCGATTTATCTTCTTAATCGTCGTTAATTCACTGTCAGCAATTGATAAAAGCATAATATCTTATTCTCATTTGACCTCCTACTCCATCGGGTCTAGATGAACAAAGCGTATCCGTGGGCCACCCCAGTATCGATTGACTGGCACCAAAGAGGATGAGCGGGTCAGGGAGGGTGTGGGAGGGTGGGCAGTAAGGAAAAATTGAAGAGGCAGGATGGGGCCCAAGTAGCGGGAGAGGAGATGGAGCCCCCCCCCAGCGACGACGGTCAATTTGGTGGTCCAAAGAAAGAGGAAAAGATGGCTGGACAATGGGGAATCGGGGCGCCAGGTTGGTGAGTTGTTTAGGGGGTATCATCTGGCGGAACCAGTCCGACCGGAACTGGACGCTGATGCCGAATGGAGGGATAGCGAGGGGTGCGAGAGGGGGGGTGCGGTCACCGTATTCTGCTGCTGCTGCGGTATAAGGCACGCCAAAGGACCATTATCCGGTTCACTGGTCCACCCCCTCCCCAAAAGTGCAGGGCTTGATATTTCACTCCCCTCCCTCGCCTGCCCTATTCCTGTGTATAAAAGGATCCGAGGTCCCAGTGCATCCCGTATCAAAAACAATCAGACAGCTATTTCCCCGCCCCGTCCCCGCTACCTCCACCTCCACTCACCGTCACCCACCCGCCCGATTGGATCGCCCCCCCCCCACATCTACCACACTGACCGACCGACGCCCTTCAAGCCCTCGCCCACGTCGCGGTCATCGTTGTGACGCTTCCCCGCAGCCCAGCCTCAGCCACCTCCCCGCCAGCCCGCCCACCTTGCCTCCACCAGGCCCCGTGGTACCTTTTTTGACCCGTGTCTACCTCGACGCTTCCCATCGCTTCTCCCGCACCGTCGATTGGCCTGCGGGTAAACCATTGGCCCCACTCCTGGTATTGCCCAGTCGCCATTTTATTGGTTTGTCGCTAGACCTGGTCTCCTCCAACTTAGCGCCTCGGTTTGCTTACTCACCTTCCCAATCGACCTCTGTCTGCCTCGCTGTTTAGTCAGCTACGGGGGCTTCATAAAAGACGGCATCATCGCCCCACCTACACCATTGTACTTTTCACCAGTCGTTCCGGCCTCCGCCCTCCATTCATCTTATCCCAACTCCCTCGTTTCCTGCGCCAGCACCCTTAAAAGGTCAACCCCTTCGCCCATTTAAACCGACTAACTGGGATATTACCTACCTGATTCAGCCAAGCTCGACGGCCACGCTACCCCGTCTCGGTCTCCCATCTTAAACCCTCGTCCGCTTCTACTAGGCCTGCCCTGAGTCTCGCGCCGCCAGCCTTCCGCCCTGCGACCTCTCACGTCCTCCGCTGATATCCTCCCCTCCCCCTTAGTGTATCATTAGTTTCAGCCACACCGCCCGCTCCCACCGTTATCGGTCAGTTTGGTATCCTTTATCTGAGCATACATTATCCCAACTCCCTTTCCCATTGAGCGCATATACCCTTATCCGTAAGTGAATTATCCAAGTAATGCCGGTGCCTTTTATACACCGGGGGGTCTCGCCGAGCCTTATATACGCCTGTCTTGCATACAACGGCGCCTTCAGCCCTGAGCTGATGGAGTTACTGGCCTATTATATGGGCAGTCCTATAGTTCTTTTAGCCTCTTTCGCTTCTTACGCCTCTGCCCGTTCGTTAGCCCACTTTCCTGCCCCCCTACTACCCTCATTCGTCATTACTCGCTCGGTTCGTCTCGGGGGTTTATCGCCAGTTAGAATCGTGTTTTACCTTTTACGCCCTGCCTCCCGTCCGCATTCCACTTCCTATTCGATACGTTACCTCTCGTTTTCACCCATAGCTTCCCGCTACAAACACTTAGTTTCTTATAGCGCCCTAACCGTCGTCACTTCGCCTACACCCCCTCTCATCGCCCTCTTCCTACCGTGTCCCCTATACCATCTCCCTGCACGCATTAGCTCATGACGCCCGCTCATAACTCCCCGAGTAACTGCCACTGTCAGGCAGCCCGCCCCAGTGGAACGGCTACATCCGAGGCCCTGGAGCACATTCTCCCCGATTTGCTCAAGAACGCCACCGCGGCAGGTCTGACCGACCGGCGCCCGGCTCATGCCGACGGACAGGACGGCCTTCCCACGCCGCCCGAGCTCACGCGTTCGTCGTCCGCCACCGGATCAGCGGCCCCCGCCTCGGCTGGTTCCGAGGCCCCCGGGACTGTAGCTGCGCGCTGCATGGTGCGAGCCCGTATCCCCTTCCCGGATGGCCAGTTCCACCTGTACTTGTACCATAACACGGCCGACCAGAAGGAGCACTTGGCCATCGTCTTTGGCGAAGACATTGACAGCACCTCACTCAACGCCTCCCGGTCGGGCGAGTCTGAACTAGATCGCCTTGTGCGCGGAGCCCGTCCACGGCCGTCGCCCGCCACCAGCGGTGACGAAGAGACTGAGCCTTCGTCCGCCCCACTGGTCCGAATTCATTCCGAGTGTTTCACGGGCGAAACCGTGTCCTCCGTCCGGTGCGACTGTGGTTACCAGCTCGCCGAGGCCATGCGATTGATGCAGCTTGAACGCCGTGGTGTCATCATCTACCTGCGCCAGGAGGGCCGTGGTATCGGGCTTATGGAGAAGCTCAAAGCCTACAATCTGCAGGACATGGGCCATGATACCGTGACCGCCAACTTACTCCTGAACCACCCAGCCGACGCGCGCAACTACGACGTGGCCTACGCGATGCTTCGGGATTTGGAATTAAACCGGGTGCGCCTGCTCACCAACAATCCGGATAAGATTGATCAGCTTGTGGCCGCCGGCATCGACGTGGAGGAACGCGTCCCCATGGTCCCGCGCTGGTGGCAGATCGCCGACGGGTCTCTAACTGCGGATCAGGTGCCAGCTGTCCACGAGGACCGTCTTGAGGGTAACACCCCGCTGTTGGGTGGCGCGGCTGGCCACTCCCCGATCTTCACTGGGGCCCACTACGCCCCAACGGCTGACGAGAGCGACGACAATGGTGCCAGCTCGTCAGGAACGCGCAGCCCCGCCGATTCGCTCGAGCTCTCGCACCTCAGCCTCGCTGATCGCCAGTCCGACGACGTCTCCATGTCCGACACGACACCGTCCGACGGGGATGCCGAGGACCCCGCTCAGCCGCCGTCTGCCGACCCGGTACGGCCGGATTTCCACCGCTTCGCCTCTGGCACTTCCCTGCGTTCGGCCGCGTCTAACCTGTCGAGCCCGTCGACCCTGATTTGGTCGCCCCTGTCTCCGGGTGACGGGATCCACAGCCACCTGGCCTCGTCAAAGCATCTATTTCCGCTGCCGTCCACCCGAGCTTATACCTCCCAACCAACTTCTTCGGCCAACCTACACCGCCACGGGTCCAGTGACCCGCTCGATTCGTTGCCCACCCCCGGCTCCCCGCAGGCCATCATGGCTGAGGCCAATCGCTACCTTCAGGTTAAAGTCCAGCGCATGGGTCACTTACTGGACCTGCCTCGGTCCAAGTCATCCTCCAACGTCATGCCCACCGCGGTCAAGCGGGCTCTGGCCGACGACTTGCCCGCCCACCCGGCCCAGCCCCAGGCCCACTCCGTGACTCATTCGCCCATGCTTTCCTCTGCACCGGGCCCGCTCAAAATCCGCACCCAGGATCTGGGCGCACCCCATAAGCCCTCACCGTTGGTGGCCAAGCCATAGTTTTGAAGTTTTCTGTCCTGGCCGTTCGAAAAATCCGCATATGCCTAGTTAGCATGGGCTATGTGTTTACCGTCTTCTGGCCGCTAGCTACTGATCTAGCGGACCCCGACCGCTCTCGATTCATGTCGGCGTTGACGTCTCATACCCCGGGCAGATTTCACTCTCCTTTCCCCCTGCCCACTCAAATTTCTTGTATCCCTACTCTCCCATTCACCACTTTGGGGCCTCCATTCCGCACCAGGAGGGCTTGCGCTTAACTCCCTCTTTTCCCCCTCCCCCCCTCTCCTGTTTTAACGTCTATTTACAATTTCACTACAATGCCCTCGGACAATTCTCGCCCCTTCCAAAAAAACAAATAACTCGGACCTCCTCAATTTGTGCGTACGCAAATATGACTATCCGCGATCCACTTTTAATGAACCCCGCCATTTTTTTTACCCGCAATGAGCTCTACCGCCCCGTTGAATAATATTTAATTGAAGGGGAACGGTTAGAGGTTCGCTAGTGGGAACGGGCTGAAGAGATGTTCTATCCAGAGCCCCGCATTACAGCTTGGGATAGGAAGGACGGAATACTTGGATACCTGACGAGGGCAAGATAGAAAGAGTTTTACCTGGTGGTGGCGGTGGGTGAGGGTCGCAGGGTAATGAAGTACAGGTTAGGTTACGGGGCAGTGAGTGAATCATAGTCGTGAAGGGGGCGTAGTAGTGCGCATTTGGCACGTGTAAATTTGGCAGCGTAGTTGTGCGGAAGAGAGCACTTGTCAGCCAAATGATTACATGGCAAAACGAGCTACTTACCGGCTAGGTCCTCGTCTTCGATGCAGCGCATGTAGGCGTCCACGACCATATCCTGCGGGACCATGGTCAAATTGTTTAGCAGATTATCAAACGTCGGGTTGGCCTTGCGGCTATCGTTGACTAGGCTGGTTGGTGAGAAAAAGGGTGCGATAGCGTTGACGCGGATCCCTTCCGTGCGAAGGCTGATGCAGTTGCTGGTAAAGTGGAGTACGGCCGCCTTGGCGGTGGCGTAGACGGTGGCGATCGGCAGCAGGGCAAACGCCGAAGCCGACGACGCGCTCACGACCACACCGGGCTGGCCACGCTTACGCCAGTACCGTACGGCGTAGTGGGTGCCGCTGAGAACGGCCTTGAGGTTGATGTCAAGCACCCGCTGGCTCACCGACTCGTCGTCCTGGTCAAAGTACGCGGGGTACTCGAGGATACCCGCATTGTTGACCATGATGTCCACCGTACCGAAGGTCTGGACCCCTAGATCGAAAAGGGCGTGAATTTCGGCCGGGTGGGACACGTCGCACTTTAGGAACACGGCCCGTGGGACGGTGGACGATGACGACGACCTCGCAGTGCTGGCGTTCAGCTCGGCGGCGAGCTTTTCACCGCCCTTGATGTTTACATCGCCTAGTACCACTTTGGCACCTTTGCGCACCAAGCGCTGGGCCAGCAGTAGGCCGAAGCCTGCGGCGGCACCGGTGATGACGGCGATCTTGTCCTTGACGTCAAGCATGGCGAGAGCGAGGGAATGAGGGTTGACTAGCGGAGGGTGTATCGAGGGTATTGGTGGCGGCTGCCTATGCGGTTAGCCTGCACACTACAAGGCGGAGCAGTCCAGTGCGACTAACGGGCGGGCTTAGTATGTAACGGACAGAGTAAGAAAGGGGCTCGGGGCTATATAATAAAAAAAAAGAAAATCATCCAAAGTTGGAGACCGGGGGTGGGTACCAGTATACGAGGGGTGATTGACGGGCAGGGGAATTCGGAGCGTATATACTGTAGCAGACCCACCAGGGCCAGAGCTTCGGGGGGTTCTCACACAACACCACTGGCTTGGCAGCCTCCGCGTCCACCCCAGCACGGCGGTCAGGGGGTCACGGAGCTTGACGAGCGATATTGTCAAATGGACAGTCGCATCTAATCCCCGCCCCTTACCTCCCCATCGCGATCGGCTCAACGTGATGTGTGTAGTGTTTATACATGCTTGTCCCCACAGGATGTTGGCTTCCCTCTGACTTCCCCCCGAATTTGGTAGACAAACAACACTATACAGGGCACTGGCTGTTGCGGCTATAAGTCCTGGCCGATTGGCTGCCCCCCCCCCCGCCTGCCCCTGGGTGCGATATCCCCACGCTTGAAAACGACAGGCCGTCATGTCCGGTATTTTTGGGAGAGTGGCCCAATCAGTCTGACGGTAGTGCCACTTTCAGACGCTTCGTTTGAATTGGGCCACTCCCATTCACTTGTTGCTGGCCCGTCGCATGTGACTGCCCTGGCCCCATTAAGCGCGCCAGACTCAGCGGGTGACCCCCTGAGAGGTTGGTTCTTATTCATACACTAGGATGTTAGGGGCTGACATCCACAACCAACCCAGATCGCTCTCGCCCTTTCCCTCAATCATCTTCTAGCATATCCTTTCCTAGGGCAGAAGCGGTCTTATCTTTACCCCATCTCCCTTTCACTTGCAATCGTATACCCGTCTTATAAACGCATCTTCAGCTTCAAACAGCACGGTATCATGCGGGCGTTGATGGTCAGTCTTCAATTTTACGGTTTATCTCTGTATGTGCATAGGCAGAGTAGTTAAAAATCCATCGGCAAAAGTGAGCCTTTGCCCCCTGCTGGCTTGTATGGCAAATTTTATAACACGCCATGTTGTCTAGGAGCATCCTTAGGGGGGGGGCAAGACACACCAGATGTTGGCAAGTCAATGTATTATTTTTGGAGGGGATTTTAAACCTGAAGTCTTCGCCTACTGCCAAGAGTCCCCCCCCTTGGTGCTGCGGCTCACCACCCTTGGCATAAAACTATAGGCCTTGGCCTCATCCAGGGCTTTCTACAGCAAGTCCTAAGTATGGTATTGTTTTTTCGGAAGTCATATCACCGTGACAATAGAGAAGGCTAGGCAAATGGACTTGGTGGAACGAACAAGACAATCCTATGACCTAAGGGGGCTGTGATTGACTAGCCGAAGCCGTTTTTCCTTCACGGTGCCAGGGTATCCATAACATTGTTTTCGCTATTATCTAGGCAGTCATCACATACCACGAACGTTTAGGAAGATCGACTGGGAAATCATATCCGTGTGAACTTAACCTACTGTTCAATCCCAAGGAAAGCAACGCTAGTATTAGTTTAAGTTGTGTTGCCAGGATACTGGTGAGCTCATTGACCTCATTAGCGTGACCTCTGATGTTGGTGGACCGAGTCCGAGCTGAACGGACCCGCAGCTGACGCAAATGTCCCTTAGAGCTATCAATACCCCTACCGCATACCTGTACGGCTTGTAGAGCTAGCATCATCAGCCGCTCTCATTCCAGCGTTGCAGAGGGTGCAACATAATAGAGGCCGGCCAGACGGTACCCGTTGGGGTCACCTTTGTCCTTTGTGTCTCGTAGCAGACTGAGCCTCTTCTGTTTCCTAATTTGACTATATTTGGTGAGGACAAGCAGCGTGGCCCGTGTAGTCAAGGTCTCATGTCCATACCTTCTGTAATATGTATGCAATATTGGCCAAAATTAACTGATCTTAATTTACTGTGCTATGCAGCGAGATCAATTGCAGTTTCATCAAGAAGGGGTATGGCCTACCCCCCCCCCAGCGCCCTTAACCTCTGGCTCCACGCAAATTACTGTCCAGCCATCTCACCAGCTATCCACCAAACACAGATGACGTGCCAGATAGACGAACAATGCTTCGATCGGTAGGGGAGTCACATTTCTTCAATGAACACGACGAGCACAGATGCGAGGGGAGTGACGAGTGTAACAATAATATAGGGAAGAGAAGGGTATGCTAGGGCGAAGGAGAAAAATCGATCTTAAGCCCACCTCGCTTCGCTCTGCAAGGCGACGCTCCACTGGTCTGCCCTGGCGATGGCCACTGATGGTTGCTGTTCGAGTACACCGTGTCCATGCTCCTGGAGCTCGTTTCAGCTAATGCCTAAATAGGGCGATCAAGGGGGTTGGTCAGCAGATCGTCGCTGCGCCTAGTCGATTATTCCGTCCTCGGCGTGAGAGATACTGACCCGCCAGGCCAGGTGATCACCCATGCGGGCCAGTCGCGGCAGGATATCCTTCAGCAGACTGTACCTCGGACGCGATGAGCGGAGCTTGAAATCTGGATGGCGACGGAAGGAGAGGGCCGAAAGACATGAGACAGGGACTGCGCAGCGTTCACCTCGTACCTACCTGAGACTCGTCAAACGCCGCAGCGGTTCCCACCGGCACAAAGCTGGTGCAGCCCTTACAGGCCATACGGCTGCGGCACCGAACCCTGCAGGGACGGTCTGGGTGAGGTAGGCCAGCGCGCGGACTGCGGTAATTAGGCTAGGCGGGGGCGGTGCTGTAGTCCCATCGTCAGTGGTCCTCGGCTGTAGCCGCAGCGGGACCGCCATTGTCCTGAAGCCGTCGAAGATGCTAAAAGGAACAGACAATTAACGGCGAGTGTGTGTGACGAAAGGATTCGCACCGGGCGCAGTATGGATGTCGCTCACTGCGACAACCCTCTTCACCTCGGTTATTTTGGCTTCTCCAGTCCCCTCTTCCCGGTTCCTGCTGGTGCGCCCAGCAGCGCAACTCCTTCACCAAGCACCTGCTGCTACAACGCAGACGGCTACTGACAGTGGCTGCGGCGTGGCCTTGCTCAAAGCTGCCAGCCTTCGGCGTTTCAGGACTCACCGTCTCTTAGCACACCGCTTGTCTAGTGGGCTTGGCCCTCGTCCCCCCCCTCGCCCCTGGCTCGCGTGGATCGAATCCAACCGTTCTCTCCCTCACCACCAATATTTAAACCCCGGCTTCTCCCTCGCTTTTTCACCTCATCACACCAGCTCTCCATCCACCTTCTCTTCCCCTCGCCAGCTCTGCTCACCTATACTTCTGACCTCGCCTGCCTTACCCCACAATTCCTTCCCCCCACCTTTACCCCGCTTCCCCTCCGCCCTTCGCCACAATGACTTTCGCTCCCTTCTCCGACCGATTCTACCGCGTGACGGAGACTTCCGACCGTCCTGCCGCCAAGAAGCCCACTTCTCCCGCCACTGACTACGCCTCATTCTACTGGGGCGCTCAGCCTGCGCCGGCCACTCGGTCGCCGTCCCCAGTGCCCCATCGGTCCACCGCCTCGCCGCCGCCGCCTGCCTCTCACACCTTCGTCTCCTTCCGCCCGGCCACCCCGCCGCCGAAGGCTCAGCCGGCCCGCTCTATTAACCCCATCACCTCTGAGAACGTGACCGACGCCCACGGTGTCTACACCGTCCAGTGGGACGCGTCCTTCCGTCCGACCAAGTGCGGCTATGTGATCGAGGGCCACCAGCTAGTGGTGGTTGCTGAATTTGGCCAGACTGTCATGCGCCACCACTTCACTCTCCCCGAGAACGCCAACCTCGATCAAGTCACCGTGACCTATAAAGACGGCCTCTTTAAAGCCCACGCGCCCCGAGTCGGCTCTACCTGGAAGGTGAACTGGCTGCACTAAGCAAAGGTTTGCCTTTTGTAAAGGTGGATCCCTTTGCCATCATCTCCCCGCATCCACCCGTAGCAACTACCAAGCCCTAACGGCTGCTTTATTTATACATATTTATTTCATTTCATTTCCTTGCCCTGCCTCCGCTCTGTAATTATTCCGCACGTCCCAAAAAATCAAACCTATTATATATTTATAAATTAAATGTTCCTGCCTAGTGTAAACCAAACACAACACATCAGTCGGTATCATTTGGACTGAATTACATAAGTTACAGATCGGTGGATGTCGGTAGCTTGTGCCTTTATACACTGGTGCTAGGTAAGGCCGGCCTTGGCATGCGCTGAACATGGTCCTCCGTTACCTGGCAGTTAGGCGGGGCTCCGCTTGGTAGTGGCTAATGGCGCTGCCGTAATCAAAGCCCGGCACTAACGCCCCCGTCATCTTGCGGCTCCTAAGGTGCCACCGCGAGGCGGTAGTTTCTACTTTGTATGTGAAATATGAATGGCACTACACGAAACGGGGTACTAAGTTAAACCCAGGTCTGCGGCGTTGATACATTCTGTTGGCCTTGGGAGCCTAGGTGCCAGCCCTGGTGGTTGTGTATGGAGCTAGGTTGTAGCACTTGTTGTGGCCAAGAGTGTCAAGCGGTCGACTACCACTGGATTAGAAGCCCCCGCTCTTGCGGTAGTCATCTTTACACAGGAAGCCTGGCACTAATGCCTTTCCCTCAACTAGCACCACCAGACGTTCGAACCTCTCTACGGAGGTACATGGGCCGTGACGGCAAAGGAGGGTCACCGGGTTATACCGTACATTGAACAGAGATGGTAGCACTGAAAATTACCGAACGTGAGGAAGTTTCTGACTATGATAGGTAGCTTGTGCGACATCGAGACCCGCTGTTGCCCCTTTCCTACACCCCCTCCGGTTGCCACTCTCACACGCGTATCAGGGGGCCTTCTGGTCCAGCGCATGCTCACCCTTACGACCGTCCATTCTAGACCCCTTCCTTGTTCCAATCTGTGGCCGGTGCATCCCCGGCATTGCACCTATTTATTATCATATTTCACATTCGACCCCCGCATACAATCACATCCGTCCCCCTTGTACACTTCCGTAACGCGCGATCTTCACCATTCCAGGCCACCACATGCCCCCGCGATGCTCCGCGTCGACAAGGACCACTTTGGCATCACTGTCGACCACCAGAAGGTGGTGCTGGACATTGACCTGCCCCACCGGACAGTCCGCGGATACACCAACATCACGGCCTACCCGCAGTCGGGTACGGTCCGGTTGGCACGGTTGCACTGTCGCCATCAGGTCCGCATCACGGCAGTAAACGTCAACGGCGTAAATGCCGAGTTTCGCCACACAGACGCCTATGAAAACCTCCGTCAGCGCGTGGCACGCGAGTACGATACTATCTCCGGCCACCGCGAACTGAGCCGTGGACTGCAGACCGCCCGGAAGGAGGCTGACGAGGGGGAACTGACCATCGTCATACCTGATGGCGTTGACCTGGTACCTATCGATAACCCGGCCGACGCCACCGTAGCGATATCAGGCACAAGCAGCGCCTTGGCCGCTGATTCACCAAAGTTCAATTCCATCCTGATCCACGTTGCGTTCGAGTTGGTAACCCCCGACCTCGGCCTCGTATTTCAACTACCCACGTCGCAGCGGCCCGATGCGCTGCCCGTGCTCTATACCCAGAGCGAGATGGTCCCTGGCCAGGCTCGTCTCTGGTTGCCGTGTATCGACGACCCGGCCGTCCGCTGTACCTGGGAACTCATCTACATCATAGCTCGGCGGCCGGTCCTGACCGTACCTACCACGGACTCTATGGATCTGGACGAGCCCACCCACCTCCCGGACCCGGTTGCGGCAGCCGCGGATTTACCGGACCTGACGGTAGTTAGCAGCGGCGAGCTGGTCCAGCAGACTTCGCATCCGACCGATCCGAGCAAGCGCGTATTTGTATATAGTCTCCACGCGGCCTCCCCAGCTTGTTCTCTGGCGTTCGTCGTGGCGCCTTTCCGGGCGGTCCGCATCGATGCGTCATGCTTCACTGCCGTCCCAGAAGCTCCCTCACCACCCACGTCCGGGGACGGGGAGGATGCCGTGACTCAGGAGGGCGAGGACGGTAAAGCAATTAATGTTGGTGGAGGGGACGGTACCAACCTGGATCCCACCGCCGTGCTTTCTACAGACAACCCCACCCTGCCCACCTCAACCGAGGATGGCCAAGGTGGCGAATTCAAGCCGGATGACGGCGATGACGACGACGACGAAGACCAACGGTTCGACATGGACGACGACGATGATGATGACGAGATCGAGGCTGCCGATGCCGACCGAATGGCCGTGGATAGTGCCCCGGCGGCGTCCCCGTCCCGGGCCCGCAAGACCGATGGAAAACCCGCCAAGGGCGCCGGTGCCACCCGCGGTGACAAGGTCGGCGGGATCTATGTGTTTGCCGCGCCGCACTACTATGACGAGCTGGTCAACACCTGTCGCGTCCTGCCCGCCATTGTGGATTTTTACTGCCGGGAGTACGGGTCTTACCCATTCAGTACCTACAAGGCGGTGTTTCTGGACGAGTTGTACCGCCCCGTGGTGCCCGGGGCTTCGCTGACTCTCTTCCGCTCGGACCTACTGCACCCGGCCGACGTGATCGAGCAGACGTACGAGACGCGTCGCGTGCTCAGCCAGGCCGTGGCTGAGCAGTGGTTCGGCCAGTATGTGACCCCCCGAGCCTGGAGTGACCTGTGGCTCGTGTCCGGCCTCGCTAGTCATCTAGCTAGCCGGTTCCTCAAGCACCACTTGGGCACCAACGAATACCTGTTTCGCCTCAAACGCGACATTGACCGTCTCTGTGACCTAGACGTCAACCAGCTGCCCCTGGGCAGCGCCGAGCTGGCCCCGCCATTCCAACCCGACGGCCTGGCTTTCCTCCAGTTTAAGGCACCCCTCGTACTCTACATCCTGGATAAACGCATGATGAAGGGCGGTCTCTCCCTGGGGCTGCACCGGGTCATCCCCAAGGTGCTAATCGCGGCCATGAGCGGCGATTTGGGCCCAGCGGGTGCCCTCCACACCACCCTCTTCCTTAAAATGTGCCGTAAGGTCAGCGGGTTCGATGTCAAGACCTTCGCCGAGCAGTGGATCTACGGCAGCGGCTGCCCCATCTTCTACTTCAGCTACCAGTTTAACCGTAAAAAGCTGGTGGTCGAAATCAACATGCGCCAGGAGAGCACGAACGGGCTCGCTCCCTCGAGCGACGCCCCTTATAATCGCGGCTACCCTTCCGGCCCCCCCTCGGCCTTGGCCACCCCCTTACCCCACACCCCCGGCTTAAGCGACCGGCGCCTGGGGGCGTATCACCCGCCCACGGCCCCACCGGCCCCCACGTTCACAGGCCAGATGACGGCGCGGGTCCGCGAGGCCGATGGCACCCCATACGAGCACGTGCTGGACATTGAACGTGGCTCCCGACGGTTCGAAGTGCAGTTCAACACCAAATACAAGCGAATCCGGCGCAGTACGAAACGGTTCCAAATGCGCCAGGCCGCGGCGGCCGCCGAGGAAGCCAATGTCAATTCTCTGATCGGCCTGGACACGGAGGAGACCGAGGAACAGTTGGCTCTGTTTGGCGGTGACAACGAGGAAGAGAAACGCACCTGGCGGATCGTGGAGTGGGGCGAGGAGGACGAGGAGAGTCTAGCTAGTTCAACCTTCGAGTGGATCCGCCTGGACTCGGACTTGGAGTGGCTGGGCCGCATCCACTTTGAGCAACCGGACTTTATGTGGGCCGCTCAGCTGCAAAAGGACCGCGACGTGGTGGCCCAGTATGAGGCCATCCGGGCCCTGCGTGGCCTCCCCTCCAAGGCCGCCTCCACCAGCTTAATGCGCGTGGTAATGGACGTGCGTGTGTTCTACCGCATCCGTATGGAAGCCGCCCGCGCCCTGCCGGCCCTGGCCTTGCCGAGCCTGGACTATGTGGGTCTATATCACCTGCGCCGTATCTTTGAGCGTCGCTACTGCCTGGCCCTCGCCCCCGGGGACCCGTCGCCGTCCTCGGTTACGGCAAACACCCCGTCTGACGCCCGTATCCTCCCGCAGCCAAACTACTTTGCCAATATGAGTGAGTACTTCGTCCAGAAGGCCCTGGTACTGGCCATGGCCGCTGCCCGGGACGCCGATCAGCGCGCCTTCCCCGAGGTGCGCCAGTTCTTGCTCACCCTGGTACAGTTCAACGACAACTCGGATAACGAATACACCGACGGGTATTACCTGGCCACGCTGCTCACCGCCCTGGCCGACACGATCACTCCACCCAGCGAGGACGACCCAGACCTCCCCCCGCCGCCACCAGTCGCCGACGATCCGGACGTGCGTCGGGTAGTTGACGAGGTGGAGCGATTCCGTGTCATCGACGCCCTCCTCTCCACCTACCACAACACAGTCACCCTGGCCTGCCTCCGGGCCATCGATCGGCTAGTACGCTGCCGGGTCCTCCCGTTCAACCGGGCCCTCTTTCTCCATATGACCCGGTTCGGCAATTTCTTGGCCGTGCGCCAGTGTGCCCTGGACATTTTGCTGACCCACTACGGCCTGCAGCCAAACGACGTACTCGCCCAATATTATATACGGCTGGTAGCCGCGGATCCCGATCTAGCCTTCCGCCGTTACACTGCCTCCCGCCTGGTCCGTGCCATGTTTGAGGACCTGCAGCGGCTCGCCCGGCCGGCCGGCCCGGCCCTGGAAGACTTCCGCATTCATGAGGACGGCGGCCCACCTGCCGGGTACTCAGAACCTGCCGAGGACACCACCCAGTTGGTCGTCCAGGCCACCGACGCCCTGCGTCACCGGTTCGAAGGAGATCGCACCCTGGCCAGCATGCTTTGGTCCCTGCTGAGCGGAACTGTGGCTACCCTCGACCCGTATCTCCAGGCCGACCTGCTCGTACTCAGCGACCTGCTGTACCGACCATTGGACCCCGTTCCCGCCGTCATCGTCGCCCCGCCGCCACCACCTATCCATTCGGCCGTGGCGATCCCCCCAACGCCGGCGACCGTGCCCAAATTGAAGTTCAAGGTGGCTGCAAGTGGCAACGGCGCCCCCGGTGTAAACAGCCCCGTCGACCGACGGTCCTCCCCCGCCCCCACTTTCGCCGTAGCAACCCCACCGCCACCACCACCAATACCGGTCGCCCCCGTGATCATCCCCGCCCCGGTCGTCGCTACGCCGAGGCCTGCCTTCCATAAAACCCCGCGGCCCGTTGAGGCTCCGAAACAGCCCGACTCGGCACCGACCGTACCCAAGGCCAAGTCAGTCCTGCGTATCAAGCGTGAGCGCAGCACCGGGCGGTCCCCCGAGAGGTCACCCAAAGTGGCCACCCCTACTCCGGCTCCCGCCCCGGCACCTACTCTGGCCTCCTCTCCGCCTCAGCCGCCCCCGCCAGCCTTCGCGACGTCACCTCCGGCGGCGCCCACCGCACCGATATCGACCCCTTCTGCACCCGTCATCCGACTCAAATACCGACCCACCCCAACGTCGTCTACCACGCCCTCCACAGCGCCCTCGCCTGGCCCTTCCTCGGCTTCGACACCCGTACACCGACCGACGCCAGCGGTCCCAGCCCCCGTCACACCACCTGCGTTGCCTGCACCGCCACCACCACCTCCACAACCTCGAGCCAAACCAGCCACCCCGACGGCCGCCGCCACGCCCGTCCCAACCCCCGCGGCGAGTCTCACCAGTGACGACAAAAAGCGACTCCGCCGGCTTCTGCGTAAGGTCATGGCCAGCCCGCACGCCTACCTCTTCCTGCAGCCTGTGGACCCCGTGCGCGACGGATGTCCGACCTACCTAAATGTCATTCGGCACCCGATGGACCTGGGCACTATGAAGACCAAGTTAGAGCGTGGCCAGTACCGGACCCTGGCCGCCTTCCACGACGACTTCCATACCATGATCGAAAACTGCTACACGTTCAATCCCATCGGCACGTACGTATACACCGAGTGCCAGGAACTTGAGAGCGCGTTCGAAGAGGTGTGGACCGAATCGTTTGGCGAATCCGATCCGCAACCCCAGCAAAACTACACGATCGCTGAGACCCCCCGTGACTCACGCTCGGTGGCCACCAGCCCCGACCGGGGGAGCGCCCCACGTCCCCGGAAGCATTCCACCACCACTTCGTCGGCCACCTCGCCCAGCCTGCGGTCGGTCGACCGGGCCCTGGTGGCTGCGTCGGCAAGTGCGACTGGTACGCCAACGCCTGGCAGTCCTGGCCTCCCGCCCGACAACCAGGTACGACAATTGCCCTACCATGCCAAACACCCGCTCAAGCTGATTCGTAAGCTGCAAGCCCACCCGTCTGCCGCCCCGTTCTTACAGCCTGTTGACCCGATCGCCCTGGGCATCCCGCATTACACCAAGATTGTGCGTCACCCGATGGACCTGAACACGATCGAGCGTAAACTGTTGAAACCTGGTGTGTACAAGGATTACGTGGCGGTGCGGGCTGACGTGGATCTCATGCTGAGTAACTGCTTTGTGTTCAACCCGCCCGGTAACCCGGTGCACGATACGGGGCGCGCCCTAGAAACGTTCTTTAGCAAGCTATGGAATAGTCTGGTCACCACGCTCATGGCACGACATAGTTCCCAATCGGCGGCGGGGTCCACCCCCACCTCGGGTACCGCCCGGACACCGCGGCCTGAAAGTATCGCCCCGAGCGGGGGCGGCCCGTCGACTCCGACTCCGTCCACGGGGTCGGCTTCGCATAAGCGCGAACCATCCACGCCCACTACTCCATCGGCAAGCCTGACTACGCAGGACCGCAATCGACTCACTACCTTGCTCCGCAAACTACGTGGCCACCGGGCGGCGCCCATCTTCTTGCAACCGGTAGACCCGGTCCGCGACGGGTGTCCGACTTACTACGACGTGATCCGGTCCCCAATGGACCTGGGCACCATCGGCACCAAATTGAAACGCAACGCCTACGCGACGCCTGCAGCCTTCCGAGCCGACGTGGACCTAATGCTACGCAACTGTTTTAAGTTTAACCCACCGGGCACCTACGCCTACGAACAGGGCAAGCTTTTAGAGGACGCGTTTACCAAAACGTGGCCCAAACACTGGGCCTGATGTATCCTGGGGTTGGTAGTGGACCCCGGGATAACCGTAGAACTCAATAAACCAGGCGTAGTACTTTGGCATCGGCATTGGCACACCCAAGGGACGAAAATTAAGGCCCGGTTCTCCCATGGGCAGCTCTCCTGTCCAAGAAGGGGCGTCTGGATGAGACCTGTGTCTTACCCAGTTGCTGGGGACGATGATATTAAAGCCGACTCAATACGTTTGCCCGTTCGGTAGATTTGAGGTATCAGGTGCATCCAGTGGTCGCGCTTGACTCGGCATTTGAAACACGGCACAGAATTGAGCGTCGCGAATACGCTAGGCGGATGTCCAGACTATACTATATATAATACCGTTTGGCGAAGCTGGCGAGCTCATATATTGTTGTGGATGAAATCTGGGAGTGGCCAAAGCGACAGACCGAAAGGTTTAAACCATTCTGTGGTTAGAGTAATTCCTAACCTTGCGGCTTTCCTCTTTACCTCTCCACCGTGCCAACTTCCGAAGCCTCATCCCCTGCCGCGTCCCAACTCACCAGGCGTGATGTGCGACTGCTCATTTATAATTAGTTTTCCAAGGGCCACAGAGCAGATTGTGTTATAGCTGAACTGGCGACCACGCTGGGCCTGACTGCCCCAAGCCATGCCACCATATGTAGGTGGCTGCCTATGTCATTTGACGGACGGCCAGACCAAGCCTCATCTTCAAAGGAGTAGTGGCCCGTACGAAAGCGGGCTAAACTTTACGGGGGACATAGTCCTGGAACTGTTGGAGGAAAACCCCACAACTGACTGCTGACCAACCAGCCCATGTCTGCCGCGCTTCCCCTGGTACCATGCGCAATGACCTGCGCAAGGATCTGGGCTTGCATAACCACCTCAACCATTAGGTCCCTCAGGACCTCACCAACAACCAGCGGCATTAAAGGGTGCGTTTGGCCACCGAGTTCCTGGCGAAGTTCCTCAGGACCGCGCCATGCCCAAGGCTATTCAGGAAATCATGTGTATTACTAGCTGCGATCCACTACAGCTGAACGTCCGGCACCCGGTGCCAAGCTATCCTCCGAATATCATTGAGAGTACGGATTTACATTAATGCTCCCAGCCTGAGCTGAAGCACGTGGAAGTTCGGTTCGCCACCCCCCTCCCCCTCCCACTCTACAGCTCTACCGCCATAATTCACCACCGCATCATGTTGCAGCCATCCAGACCTATATTTTCTACAATTAGTCAAATATCTAACCTCTCTTCCCTACTGTCCTCACCTAGCCCCCCTGCGAAAACTGGCTGTCCAAACATATCCGGCGGCGGCTGCGCGGTAAGAAATTCTGTACGCTAGAGATGGTCGTGGACACCTAACAATCAGAGCTTACCTGGCCCCAGCCAAGTGACTTTAGGCCCTGTTTCGATGGCTGGCTAGAAAGTGCTTGCCAATGATTACAGAGTGGTGGATAGTATTAATTAGTTATGAGATGCTGCGAATTGTGCTGGGTAGCTATAAATTATACCCTCTAGCCGTTAGAGCCAAGGAAGGCGCCCGACTTCTAATGGCCTTAACACGTTCAGTTTTGGAGGTGGATAGTAGCTCAACGGTGGTATAGACTCCTCGTATGGCAATTGCCTCATGACTAATGGAGTCGTAATTGAACCGACTTCCCCTCTACGTACCCGTATAACCCAGCGTTAGCCTCCCGCATGGGTTAATCAACCGGGCACCTTCCTGTACAAAGCAGGTTCACTTATGGTTACAACGGACACTTACCTTCCCTATCCTTTCAGCCGACAATAATCTCACCGTCTGCGTTTGTCGACCGAGCAGGTTCATTGCAAAAGGGTCCGTTGGAAAGTAACACGGGGCAATAAATAAGGGGCGGCCATGCACAGATGCGCTGAAGTATGTGGAAAAAAATAAAAATAGCAGTAAAGGAGCTCATGATGGAGCGGTGATATCTGTACGGTATTTGACCGTCGTAGCCTAGAAATAAAAGAGGAGGGCCAGGTAGAGTCGGACGATTTCAGGGACGGGCGTGATTCACCCGTCCGTCTGATAGGGTTTCTGATAACGCTTACCCAACCGCTCCCCCCCTCGGGTCTTGATAGTTTTACTAAATCGCTTTGAGGGCCCAACAGTGCTACCTCGAAACCACCTGTCCGTCCCCTGTTTACCTCAAGAAGCCAAAATTGCCTACTTCCACCGAATGAGGCCAAGTCGAAGCGACCAGTTTTCACCAACACACCCAATCCTTCACCCCCTACGCCATTCATTCAACAACTTCGGACGACGCTTGTATCTGACGGGGGATCCTTGACCACGCCAACCTACTGGGCAAAGCTCCTTACGAAACTACCCCCCCTTCCCCTTATTCGTGCTCCAACGGATCAAGAAGACTGGTAATTCTATAATGCAGGCGGCATCTAGTTCAATCCCAGCCGTCATGGTACGACCACTGGATAAACTGCCCGGCAAGAGCCGCCGCGAGCTCTACATTGTACCCAGTCAAGCCACTACCGCGACCTACCTACCGTCCCTTAAGATCGCTGGCGGTTCGGCCAGTCCCAACCCGTCTCCCACCGTCAGCACCATTACACTCACCCTGGCCGACAGCTCTGACCTCGCCTACGTGCAATTCTCTGATAATCACAAATGGTTGATGGTGGCCATCGTCGCCTTCACCAGCATGGTCGCCCCATTCAGCTCCGAAGTGTTCCTGCCAGCCTTGACGGACATGGCCACCGACTTTGGGACCTCCGTCACCATGATCAACGGTGCGGTGGCTGTTTTCATAATGGCGCTGGCCATAGCCCCCCTCTTCTGAGGTGTCCTGGTGGACAACTACGGATGACGGCCTGCGTACGCGGCTGAAACTCTCCTCTGCACAGCCGCATCGACCGCGTGCGCCTTGACGGTCAGTCCGGCCATGCTCATCATCATGTGATTCCCCCAGGCCGTGGGTGGGGCCGGTACCATTAGCGACATTTACGAACCGGCCCGTCGTGGGGGCGCCCTCGGGCTCTACTTTGGCGGTCAGATGGTGGGTCTTATTCTGGGCACCATTCTAGGTGGCTATGTGGGCCAGGCCCACGGCTGGCGGTGGACTTTCTAGATGACTGTCATCCTAAGCGGCATATCTTGGTTTCTCCTGACGGTGGTCCTACCCGAGACCCACCGGGTCCTCGTAGTGCAGTGCCACCAAGTCGATTTGCGCGGCCTCACTCAAGACAACGTGCAGAGCCAACCGCCGGTCAACTGGCAGGCAGCCTTTAATCCCCGGACGGTCTTCCGGCCCCTTCTTCTACCTTACGCAGCCATTCCTGTACTAATTACGACTGTGATTATGGCCTCGTACTATGCCATGCTCACGGTGACCAGCACCATCTTCAAGCTAGACTACGGGTACTCCACCGCTACCGTTGGCCTGTACTTTTTGGCACCGGGGGTCGGGAACGTGCGCACTGCCATCACGACGGGCGGCGCCTTTACCATATTGGGAGCTTCCTGTTTTGTGGGCACCACGGGAGCGTTCCTTCTCTTCTATCGCGGTGAAGATTGGCGCCGCCAGAGTTTTGAATTGACTACAGTACAACCCGCGATAATCGATATCAAGACAAATGGTGCCTCTAACTCTTCGGGCCCGAACCTTAAATTCCGAGCCTAAATCCATTAAATGGTACCTGCCATCAACGAAAACATCGTCACCTTAAATCCCTAATAAATTACGGTGTTTAACCTACACCCCACCTTCAGTTCTATATCGGCCTCGTTATCAAATTGAACGAAAATACCGTGACCTAATAAGGAAACTGTTGGACTTGCATCTGTCTATTACAACTCGAAAAGTGTAACTATCCAACAACTACAGGAGGAAATAGGAATTTTTGTTTTAATAATTGTGAATGCGTATCTTTTCGAATGTCCGGTTGAACGGTAACTGGTCATTGA
>JANBPT010000623.1:0-28040 GCA_027575765.1 Tieghemiomyces parasiticus
CAATAGAGGTCACCAATAAAAAATATTTGTGTTTTAAAAATAGTGTGTGTGTGTGTGTGTGTGTATGTACTCACAGGACTCCGCCCTCACACCACCACTAGCAAATTTACTGACATGGCAGAGCGAATTATTTAGTCGTCGTTGCTGTTACCTTACCGAGCTTCCGCTGGAGAAGATAAAAGGATTTACCTCGCGCTTTGAATCCGTACTCTCTTCCCCCCCCCATCCCACTCCCTTCACACAGAAATCGACACCAGGCTGGCCATTGGCGGACTTTTCTCTTTGGCTGCCCGGATGCTGGGAAGCGTGTTGCTCAGGTACATCCCTCTAGACATAATCCACTGGTATTGATCCATGTACGTGCATCGGCTTGCCTACTCGTTCGCTAGTCGTACATTGTAGAACGAACTTTGCTACCCAAACGACCACTGCTCTGCATAATGGCGCATAACGTATCCGATTGACTACAACCTTGTCGTGGTAATGAAGGGAAAGGAAGGCCCCTCGCAGTGACCCATTGCTTATGCATGTGTGTGGTGTTCACCCACCCATCTAAGGGGAATGCGTCTCGGCCGGTTTGTTCCTGAACGGGGGGGCGAGGCCACAGGAGTATAGGGAGTAGCTAATGCGGGGAGGTGGATTCCTCTAGAAGGGTGGTGGGAAAGAGGAAGTGCGGAGTAGATCCATAAACACCAGCACTCGCACACACACACTCTCTCTCACCTACATGATATGAGCGGAGGAATCTGGTAGCTTTAGACGACTGGGGGGGGAGCGCTCCGTCAAGATTCATAATAGAGGTCACAGTGACCATCAGACACATTGTATCTACCTGTACTTACCCTCATTTTCCATTTATAGTCCAATGTGCAGTGTTTATAGGTGAGGGTGTAGCCACCCACACTCTGGAAGTACTATATTCACTCATCTGCCAGCTTTTGGTAATTGGCACCACGCCACGGTCTACCATGACATCCTAGCGTGCGTAATCGATACGCGTGCAGGCCATTATTTTCTGTATATTCAATTAATTTTATTCTTTTTATAAAAATCACCGGCCGCCGCCATCATTTACGGGCAGTGGAACTCCGATCACCGTAGGTGGTGAGGTTTCGCGAGCTGGATTACGATGCAGGACGTCATCCCGATACTTGCGTACTCATTACCAGTTCCCAATAAGATAAAATCCAGCAAGACAGGGGAATCTGGCTCCGACCGAGCGACTTATCTATGAGGTAGCCTAGGCTGTCGAAAACATGAATAAACGAATGCGAAGTGCCAACAGGAGGTGAAAATGCCAAGTCTCCAAGGTCACGCGCTGGCCCAGCCCGCACGCGTACTGTAGACACACACACATATGCTCGTGGGTCAAGTGAGAGGGAGTAAGCCCACGGAGGTAGGACTTGTTCAACTAAAACTCAGCCTCTCTTAAATCTATCGCTCGGCTCAGTAGTCGGGATAGGGGGAGGGGAAGGTTGTCATACGTGAACCAGTCGTAGGAAGGGGAAAAGGAGAGGAGGGGCTTACGCCCCGTGGTAATACTTGATACCCTCGATCTCCGCTTGTGATTGAAACGTTTCGAAATGATGGAGGTGAGGCAAAGGGGACTGCTTCTGGCAAATCTATGGCGGATGCATGTTCTTAATGATCTGGGGCTTTGGGGCGATAGATAAAGTGAGGTTTGAACATACCGGGTACTGCGGTATCGACCAATTAGGTAATCCCGCCCATTGGCGGAAAAGTGCAGACTCACGATCAACGTGGATCCAACTGCGATGGGCAAATTGGGTTACGTGATCAACTTGGGCAATAAAACCCATGGACATAGTAGCTCCCTTTCTATTCCCCACAATGTGGCCAATTTAGTTAGGTCGACTTGATGGCTGTGCTGCTTTTGGTAGGAGCTATCAGGGTGTTTTCATTGCTCACTAGCAGTGTGATGGGCGTCGGAGGAAAGAAAAAAAATCCGCGGCAGTTAGGGATGATGTTGGACAAGAATCAGCCCATCGAGTAGCCACAGCGGACCTGACCTGGTTTACTGAAAAGAAGCACTTAGCAAAGCGTCTAATGGTTGGGAGAATACATGACAAAAAAGGGAGCCTCAGGTCAAAAATAAAAGAAAGATTAGGGGAGTTGGTATTGGATGGGAGGGCTGCTGCCAAAATAAAAAATATATATAAAAAAATTAAAACCAAAAAATTACTACGTCAAAACGAGACAGCTCCAATCGTCATCGATAGTTACAATTACAAGGCACCGCATGATGCCACGGAAGCCAACCGGGTACTCCGTCGCAGCCCGACGGGTATCCGTGGCGGTTTACCGCCATCTTGGGTACCACCAGCCCCTAGCCCCAATTTTCGCTTACAAGCGAGGCCGCTAGTAGTAGGGTCAGCGGGGGCACGCTTGGTAACCGTAAAGAATTGCTTCACGGTCGTAGGCGTGGGCGACGATACCAATTGATTGATATCCGCGGCACCTTCGTCGGGCAAACAGAGCGGAAGGGGGTTGTTGCACACAAATTTGAGGCTTTTAAATTTGGGCGGCGACCGGGGCGACTCCAAATTGGATGAAGATGGTGACAAAGAGTCGTGTTCGGTGACTTTGATGGGGCTGAGTAATGCCGATATTTTCATCATGCTGCCGGTACGCAATGTCGGTTCAGGTTGTGCCAGACTGTCGACCGCCTGCGTCGTCGACGTGGTAAGCTTGAGGGTTGCTGGCTGAAGTGGCGGAGAAGCTGCCGGGGTTGGCAAACGGGCATCGGCCTTGGTACGGAGCTTCTTGGCCGTGGGAACGTCACGGTCCGAGGCGATGGCTATGCCCTGGCCACCCACAGGTGCAGAGCGGGCTCTTTTTAATTTGGGCAGCACTCGATCGGTGTCGGCCTCGGTCGGTATGCGCTTGCGGCTGGCCGGACGGCTCCCCTTATCAGCCAGGACGGTGGTGGAAGGGCGGGGGGATCGATCGACTGCAGCTGCGGCGGCGGCACCAGGCCCCCAAAACTGAGTGAGACACGTCTGGGCATCGCGCACGCGGATAATATCCCGGATAAGGTCGTCCGCGGGGCCCAGTACCTGGATATCAATAAGGTCCTCCCACTCCTTGCTGTGGATCGGGTCGAGGTTGATCATGATAACTTTTCCGTTGCGGCGCTGGCGGACGGCGCGGGCGAGAGTCTTGACCATGTTTTTGCAGCCGTATACATTGAGTCGGGTGCCTAGAATGAGGAGGAGGTCAGGTTTGTGACGGACATCCGTGTTGAGCACCTTGGCGATGAGCTCACCAGCAGGGTGGGGCTCGTTGTAGAGTACAATGTTGGGACGAAGGCGGCCCACACTGATGGCACGCCGACCAGAGGCCTCGCGGCGGTGGCAGTTGCCAACACATTTCGGGCAGGTGGGCGCTTCGCCGTTCTGGTAGCTGCTAAAGAAGGCCGGGGTGAACGGGTAGTAGGCTGAGCACAGCCGACACACCAGCTGATCGAGGTCACCGTGGAGGGGCACGACCACGGACCGGGGATCGCGTGAGATGCGGGACGGGGTGTACGGGCTGGGGGGCGTCAGGTCGAGCGGGGCTGCGTCTTCGACGTCTTCCAATTCGTCATCCTCTCCGGACTGCGAGGACAGGGTCGGTGCTGGGGAGTGGCCACGTGGTGGGAAAAAGTTCATGGTGCGCTGCTCCGGGTCGACCGGTTCGGCCGGAGAGGGTGTCGGGGCCGGTGCGGTCCGATCACGGAGTTGGCCTAGGACCGGGAGGCCAGTCTTAGCCTCAAGACCATCGATATTTTGAGTGTACCAGCGCGTGAGCCGGCCTTGGTCGTGGAGCCAGGAGATAAATTGGTGGGTGGCGGTTGGTTGGACGTGGGCGATGGACTGCTTGAATTGACCGATGAACTGGTGAAAGATACGGGTGGTGGCCTCATTGTTGAAGAGTTGAGCGTCAAATAGGTCGCGGCCTTGGTTGATCACGCCGCCGTGCTTCTCTTTTAGCGTTGTGAAGAGGCCCGACGCTGATCGAAAGTCAGGGATCCCGGCACTGCATGAGATGCCGGCGCCAGAGACCACCAGGCAACGTTTAGCATCCAAGATGTACTTGGCCACCTGGTCAATCTGACGGCGGGTCTCCAGGTCGTGCAGGGAGCACGGAGCGGCCCGGCCGGCCGGTGGGAGCTCAGTGTTGGGATCCGTGGGGATGGGTGGTTTCCGCTTGGACTTGGGCGCGGCAGTCCGACGTGAGGTCGACTGGTTGGCATTCACTCTCTGGAGGACGGTGGACCGCGGACAGGTGCAACTCTGCCCAGCATAGGGTATGTACTGGGTCATTGGGGAGGAGAAGGCCAGGGCGTCACAAAAGGCGGCAAGATGACAGAGGCAAGTATCGTTGCTGTTGAGGAGGGCTGGTGATACGTCACGACAGCTCCGAAGGGGCTATTGTTACAAGAAGAAAGGCACTGCGAGGCGGGAGGAAGATGTGGAAGTATGTGCGGGGAAAGGATTCGTCATGAGGCGAAGGTTAGAAGGGAGGCGTTCGGTAGACGGGTAGAGCGAGGCGATAAGCAGGGTGACGAACGAAGAGGCTGTATAGGGCGGACGTCGCAGGGGGTGGTTTAAAAAAGACCGTGGCACAGGGACGCAAGAACGGTGAAGTAGGGGAAAAGGTAAATAGGCTCGCAGTCGAAAAGGTAAACAACCTAAACATGGCCAGGGAAATGGCGATGGGGTGTATTCGACGCCAACCTGACGGAATCCATTCAACCCCCTCCCCCTTCCCTATCTACAAGACAGGCAGGCTTCGTTCTGGTCAACACTCGTAGTGCCAGAGAATGGGTGGGTCAGAAGTCCGTTTGGCCAGGGGCAGACGATCGAGCGAATGGAAGTATGGTGGATCCAGTGGCGGTGGTGGGAGTAGGTCGGGAGCAACCAAATGAAGCTCCCAGTGGGTGAGGTGTGCGTTCCTCGCTGAGAAGGTCCCAAGATGGGCAAGAGGGAGGGAAGAAGGGGGCTAAAAATATGTACATGGTTTGCACCCAGGACTTTAAAAAATGGCCCATCTGGCCAAAAAAATATATGCACAGGTGGGACGAAATTGAGTGACGGAACTGGATATACCAAGGAATCACTAGACTAGAGCGGTCCTCAGAATGGACAAAGGGGTAGGTCCTTCCTCACTAGCCCCTCCCACCCCGTCCCTCAGCGTCACCGGACTGGCCGCAACGTCGAGCGTGCCCTCGTCACGTCTTTCCTATACAGCTGTGACGGTGGTTTTGACGGGCGACGGCGAGCCCGCCTACGGTCAGTGATACTTACATTGTGACCGAGTCTTGGACGTGGTCGCCACAGCGGCCCGGCGGGGGGTATCTGAAATAGGAGGAGGACGTTTCGAATGAGCTGACGGGGGGCGCGTAATCCTCGAATGGTGCCGCATAGGAGGGGCAGGCAATTCCGAACCTTGCGCAGATGAGCAGAGGCGGTAGGATTTGGGATTCAAGCAGAATGATAGGTGGCGAAACAGGAGCAGGTTGGCGTAGAAAAGGTGGACGACAAGACCGTGGTCAGACTGGCCGATGGGATGCGTGACGGGATATGCGGCCTTCTATTGATGCCCGGGTCAACGCGAGGATTGGGATATTGGGAAAGGATAACGGAATCAAGAGGGCGAGGGGGGAAGAGGGAGGATATGGAATGGCAATGGGCCGAGGGGAGGTGCGGGGGCTGTATGCTGGAGAAAAAGAGCTGAGGGGCCCAGACGGTTGGACGGAAGTTCTTTGCGTTCGGAGGGGTGAGTGGGAGGGGGAGGGAAGAGACAGCCCGACACCAGGTATTGAGGCGAGACGGTAAGTTACTCTTGTGGTGGTTGCGGTAGGCCCAGTCAGAGTGGTAAGGGGGGACCACTAGTCACTACAGAGTAGGAAGGGGGAGGAACTCTAAAGCCGGCGGACTGGACCTATGTGCGGGTGGGTGGGTTGTGTACATTACGAGCGTAGAGACGCACGACGGTCGCTGGTAAGCGAGCCAGTGGCAGCACACCGGTCCTGCTGGGGTCGAGGCGGGAGAAAATGCAGCCGGGTGGTGCAGGTTTCAGGTCGCGAGAGCGCTAGGGCATGGCGCCGATGTGGCCTTGGGCGTAGAACCTCCGGGTTTTTGAAACCGCAGGCAGGGCGGACGAAACGCGAGGGCGCGAGGATGGGACGGACAGACAAGCCTTTTTTTTACTAGGAGGAGACGCGTGGCCGGGGCAGAGTGGCGAACGTGGGGAAAGAGATGGTTGAAGTTCTAATTTGTGACCCCACCGACGAACTCACCGAATACGGCCGACAAATCACCGCCAGGTGGCGGTGGCTGGGATTGGGCCGGTAGGATGCGCTTCGCTTGCATGACCCGGCGAGGTGCAGCACGAGCAGGGTGGTGGCTTTTATATCGTGGTCGGATCGGAGCGCGTCAACCGGCCCTCGCTTGAAGCAGTGCGCTCCGGCAACGACTCGATCGACAGATGCGGGTGCTAGAGGGCATGTATGGATAGATGGCATGTAGCAAGCGGGCAGAACGACCCCAGTGGCCGAGTGGAACATGCGCAGGTGTATATGCCACTTAGCCGTATTGGTAGGTAATGTATTGCCGTCAGTTTGGCCGTGTTGGTTAAAGAGGGTGAAGGCAAGGGGGGGGGGAATGTACCAGTAGGTGCTGCGGAGCCAGTATCTGGTGGCGTGCATCCACGGTGGCCGCGAGCGCTAAATTGCGAGAACCACCCAGTCTGATTGGTGAGCCGGCAACCCCCGGGCTAGAGCTCCGGGGACCACCGCTGGCCAACGCTGGGTGCCCGGATCCATCGTTGCAAAAGTGGGATATGGTATATTATGGTGTCTCTCTGACCGCTGACGCTCTGGTGCTGCAGATCAAGGCTTGTGTAAGCTCGTTACCTCTTACTGCAGGCTTTAACTGCTCCCCACGCTCCCTGGGGCCTGAGAACCCTGGCCGGTGCGTGTAACGTTCGGTCGATCTAGCAGATAGAAGGGGTGGGCCAAAGTATGGTACGGCATTATACATGTGACGCACGCGACCAACCGACCGATGGTATGGCCACTATCAGCAACCTTGCCTCGCTCACCACCCTTCAAACCACACGATCGGCTTACGGTAGACAAGGGATGGTCTTTGCACATCGTCTACCCGTGTCACCAGGCCACCTGCAAGACGCGCCTGGCGCACTTTTCGATCTGCACCTGCCAAGGTGGAGACCTGATTAACATCGATCCCCACCTTAACGCTGGTATGATCAAGTATTGGTGCTGGTGGCCCAATTTTCCTGATTCCCCCGTCGTGCGTCTCCGTCACTGGTTTGCCGAAAATAATACGCGACGTTTCGCTGAACCAGTGGGTTTATTGCAGTATCAAACGAGGAGGGTGATAAGCGACACCACTAAAAACATGGGGGCGGCCAACTTTTCTTGAGGGGCTGGTGGGTCTGCACGAGGGAAGTGATAGGTCAGGGACCTATATTCATACTTTTCCCGGGAGACCTGATTTGGTACCTGGCACAGCGGATGTTGCCTGCCCCGCCTCGACGAGAGCTGGGGTTGAGCTGGGGTTCTGGTGCAATATAGTTTCACGGTAGAAGCTGGTGGCGACCAGAATCAGGTAAGCGCAGACCAGGGACACCAGAATGTTGATAAGGCACATGTAAAAGACTCCCAACACAATGTCATCCATACACTGGCTTACTTCCATCACACCACTGATGTAGCTGTGCGTATACTCGCAAAAAATTCGCCGGGTGTTGGGAACGCATGCGCCAATAACAAGCACAATTAAGCAAAGTAGGTGGCACACCCAAAAGGCCCGAAGGGCGACAAGGTAGATGTGAATGTAGCCAGCGCGACGCTTGATAGCACCGACCAATCCATAGACGGAGACAATCAGAAGTATGATACTAAATGCCAGGTCGAGACAGCTAAAGCGGAAGCCTAAACGTAGGATTGTTAACGACGAACCGATTATGTCGAGAGCCGTCATGATGAGGACGCCCGTGCGCAGGTCAATACAACCAAGAAATTTTTTGGGGTACCACATGTTTGCGAAGTGGAGGGCTGTGGTTGTGTGTGAGATAAAGAGAAGGTAAGGATGGAGGGCCGTGGGATACCAGGATAATGGTGGGCGGGATGTAAGTTAAGTTGAGGGGGGGGGCAAAATAGCTGGATGGAGATGGAAGGAGGATCAGAGATTGGATAATGGTAGAGCAAAAGGCAGCTCCTTAGAGTATTTATATATCAATTTTTTCAAGCCAGTGTCTCTTTAGCCTGTTCACTTCCCATAGTTCTCCCTACCTGGCTAGACAGTGGCGGACTCCGCGGAACTTTCGTCGCCTAATATCAGAGAAGTGGGGAATGAAGGGGGGAGGAGCTGCTGTAATCGGAGCCGTGTGGCTTTGGTGGCTTCGCCATCTAGGTCGTACTAGTGACCCTGTCAGGCCCGTTAAATAACGACCGCCGCGGGGTTACCCGGGCCTCGCTTTCTTGCCAAGCCCTACGAGGTCACTGGGTAGTTGACGTCTTCGTCTATACGGCCCGTACCACTTTACACACGGCACGAAGGGTGCCAAGGCCCTTTAGATCACAACTACGGTAGGACCAATGACTTGGCAGTGTAGCACCAGAAAGCTGGGCGGGGCGGTTGTGAACCCCACAGGGATATGTGCCCAATTTTGTTAAAACGGGTGCCTAAATGTAAACCAGGTAGGAGTGGAAGGGGCAGAAAACGTCGTCATGTGAAGCCCAGACATTCTGAAAGCGGCTTGCATAGGGCAGAATACGCGGGGAATCAGGCCTAGTCACCGTCGTATATTCGAAGAAGTAATCGTCGATCGTGGATATAATCAATACATACACTTGGCCTAGATGATACGGTTATGTTACCGCCGTGGCTACCACCTAAAATGAATGGCTGGGTGAGCTCGCTCTGGCCATTTGTTTTCCTAGGCTGTAGAATATTTGAGCCATGCTCTGGAATAGCCCTATAGACAGGTGGTCACTGCCGCCGCGCTCAAGATGACTACGAATGATTCTTCAGCCACTGTGTGGTGCCCCAAAAACCACACTAGGGTCAACACATGCCTACATCGCCCAAAGTCTCTCCGACACCAGCATGTCGCCCTGCAACCGGGCTGCCCGTACTGCAGGAGTCTTCCATGCACCTCCTCTCAAACTCACTCTACTAGCCCACAAACCCACGAACCCCTTTACCTTCCAGAACCACGTCCGAAACCATGAACCCTGGTAACTCTAACTCGCTAAATGCTCCGCCTCGATGAGCTTGCTCTCCATTTTTTGTCACTTACATTCTGCATTGCTTGACAGCGCGTAGCACTCGCCACCTCCGGGTGGCCCGTTACTTCTGTTTACCAATAAGACTCCACTACTACGTCTCTTCTGGCATGGTGTTTACGGGTTTTGGCTTGTGAATGAATTGACCACTGTGGGTCAAATGTTTGCTAGAATAAAAATGCGTCTGCCTCGTTCTTAGGTTGCCATCTACAGCTGGTTGGCCAACTCGACAGCCATCCGCAGCCCCTGACCTGCCGAACCCTAAATGAAACCTTTCGGGTCATATTTTTTTTACCAGCTCAGGTTTGAGGGACTAGCTGGGCATCCTCACATACGCCACACATTAGGAGGAAGCAAGTAGGTCTCCCTCCTCTCCTCGTTCTTGCTATCAATTTTTTATGTCTTCACCTTTGCTTAAACCGCTTACATTATTTGGCATGGTAGGCAAGGTCTACACGGAAGCTCTAAAGCGGTGTGTCCTTGCCACCTCGGGCTGACCCCTTTTGTTTTTTTTAACACCTACTTTACCGAGCCGGGTAGCATACACTACGGCGTTTGACTCCCTGTACACTGTTTAGCGAGGTCCGTCTAACGACTCAACGTTTCTGCATTGCCCAAGTCCGGGCGAAGGTCTGCTCCGCTTGACTTGTTTGTAGTCCCTACTCCCCTCTCCGTGCGATTCCTCAGGTCGTAGCCATGTTGGGATCCGCCTCTTTGCACCGCCGCCACTTCCGGCCAACGAAGGCCTCATATCCCCTCTCCACCAAGTCCAGCACCGTTGACCTGGGGCCGCCGGGTTTGGTCGCCACCACCGAGCCCGTACATCGGGCCTTGGAAGCTACGACCGATCAGCTGGTACCTCAATATTTTAGTCCGTTTCGTCAACGGGTACGGCGCTGGCTACACCCCATCGTTGTCGGTGAGACCGCGCAGCTTGCACAATGGCAGGATTGGCTGCGTGGCACGGCCGTCGTAGTGGTTCAGGAGGACCGGGTCAAGGCCGAGTGGTCGCTCGGCCGTAGCGGTGAGCGGGACGCTTCGGACGGAATCACCAGCGCCACCGCAAAGTCGAGCGACCTCAACGACGACGCATCCGAGCTGGAGACCAGTGGGCGGAGGTCTCCTGGAGACCCTGCCACCGGTACGGCCGGCTCCGCCGCCGCCGTGTTCGCCCGGGATTCGTCCGCCAGTCCGCCGCTGCCTGCTCCACCCCTGGCTAGGACCCTTCCCAAGTCACCCCTCTCCTCCACCACTTCGTCCTTCGACCTATACTTCATTCTCACATCGCTCCTCGGTAACCACAACTTCTTTTTATTGTTTCTACCGCTCATCTTCTGGACCGGCTGGGCGTCGTTCGCCCGCTCCCTCGTCCTAGTGGTTCTCGGGGCCATCTACATATCGAGCTGGATTAAGGACTGGTTATGCCTACCTCGGCCGCCGTCCCCGCCTCTCCAACGTCTGACCTGGTCCCCCGACCATACGTTCGAGTACGGGTTTCCTAGCAGCCACACCACCTACTGCGTCAGTGTGGGACTTCACCTGATCGCCTGCTACCTTGGCCGCGACGTGGTCGCTGAGGCCGTTGACCATCACGGATGGGGGCAACAGGCCGTCGTGGCCGGTATTGGGTTATTTGTGGCCAGTATTGGGTTCGGGCGAATCTATTGCGGCATGCACAGCGTCACTGACGTGTTGGGTGGGGCTGTCCTCGGAACTGCATGGTGGGCGGCTGTCTATTTCACCCATCCCCTCCTAGACGGCTACCTACTCGGAGGCCACGCCAGCGGTAAGTGGTTTATGGGGACGGTGGCCCTCTTCATTAAGGGAAGTCGTAGCGGCTATTGACGCTGTTATATATGGATGCTGACCTCCTACCCGTGGCTAACCTGTCCTTCCTGACGTGGTCCTTTTTACTTATTATTTCATTCTACTTTTCCATGGCCCCTAACTCTAGTGCCCCTGGCTCTTCTCCTCATTGTTACTATGGGCGCCCTAAGTTTCCCCGTCGCCATTGGTCCCTGCCCATGCTACAAGGATAGGTGAGTACGCTAGAGTGTGACCGGATGTGCCCACATCGGCAACCTATTTTCTATTATCATGGGGGTGGTGGGAGGGGGATGGGGCAGGTCTTTCCTCCCTCCTACTCTCCACCGCCATGAACGGTGACGGGCGGCAACGAACTAACTTAATCCGGCCGACGCTACCGTACTGTACAATGGACCAGCTTCGCCTGCCTGGGTGTGATTTTTGGGATTGGCCTTGGTACCTGGGCCTTCGTGCACCACCCGGCCTCAACCTCCAACCCGCTCCCTGCCACGGTTCCCTTCGCCTACGCGAGCTTAGGCTTCACCCGCTCCCTACTCCGTATCGTCGTCGGCCTAGCCGTTCTCATTGCATGGAAGGTCGGCGCCCAATGGTCGGGTAGGCAGCTGGCATCCCTGGCGGCGGCGAGCAGCACTTCGTCAAAACCAGCCGCGTCAGAGGACAGGGCAGGGCATGGACCGCAAGTTTCGTCGATCGAGAGCACACTCGTTGCGTCCGCTGCTCGTCTGGCAGCCTCCGTCACGGCGGGTGCCCCACATTCCTCCGGTACGGCATCTGCTGGCCAGAGCTGCAAGCACTTGGCGAAGCTACCGATGGAGCAGGAGATGTACGGCACCGCTAACTACATCCGGCTGGTCGTCTACACCGGCATTGGCTTCCTGGCCGCCTACGGCGTTCCTAGCCTATACCCGTTGATCGGCTTGGGGCTGCCTCCTATCTAAGGGATTGGCGGGGGGGGGTTTATCAATAGCCTGGATCGCACGTAATCCAGTCGAGCAGCCACATCGGAACTTTTTTTTTGCTATGCAGGAGAGCAGCCGGTACAGATTATAATTTACATCAAACAGAACCCTACAAGGGTGAAACTGAGCTACAACCAGATCAAAGATATGGATCATACGCATGTGGAGCGCGGTGGGCGTTCAATGGATGGCTGACTGAGGATGAACATAAATGAAGCTGGAGAGGCAACGCCAGCGAGAATTATAAAGTATTATTCGGATACAACGAGTAATGTGGCATCTAAATTCACAACGAGGAAGCAAAGGTGCGGGTAGGAGCCTAGCATAGCCGTGCCTGCCGTCGTCACTCGGCTACCACCCCGCCCAGGGCGTGGGTGGTGTACTGGGAAATAAACTGGTCGTAGGGCACGACGCTGCCGACCCAGGGTATGAGCCGGCTCTTGGTGGTACAGTATTTCTTCAACAGGTAAGTGATGTCATCGATGGTTTGGAATACGGCCGGCGGGATCCTGTCCAGGGTAATAAAGCAGCCGTCGCTACCCATGGGGGACAGGAGGTATTGACCCAATGTGGTCCCCAGGGCTTGTGGGTACTCGTCAAACCGGAGGGCTGGGGATATGGTCTTGACGTAGAACACGTTGGGTTTTACGGGCGCCACGTCCGTGCCCACCAGGTCTAGTACGGCCAGGTCCGAGTTGGTCAGGAACAGGCGGTTGACGTATTTGAGTAGTAGAGCCGACCGGAAATCCACTCGGCCCTGGCCTTTCCAGTGCGTGTTGACCGGATGCGCACTGATTACCGAGAGCTCGCGGATCAACACCACTCCGGTCATGAGGGCGTCGTACCCAGCCTCGTGCGCGTGCGCCCCGGTGTACCGGCTGAATCGTGGACCCAGGACGACGGGCGACCGGGACCCGTCCATCCGTTCCAAGCGGTCATACAATACCTCCAGGGACGTGTTCTCCCGGAAGCTGCGCAGCTCGTGGGCAGACTCCGCGATGGTCTTCGTGTCGATGATAAGCGGGAACAGGTGGTGGAGCTGCGACTTGAACTCGGAGAGGACCGGTGGTAAGGGCTCGCAAAACTGATTGTATAGGTGGCAGAGATCTAGGAGCAGGTTGTGGCCTACGAGCGGTTTCCGGTGTCGAATCAGCATGTCAATGACGTGATTAAACCCACGGGCGCGATCAATATCCTTCTCGAAGTTGTGTAGTCGCTCGTTCCGTCGCTGGGCCAACTCGTCGGGTGTGGCACGTACTACGTGGACAAAGTTAGACCGGCCTTCAGCGAAGAGCTTATCCCCCAGTTTGCGGACTTCCTGGAAAACCAGGCGTTTCTGGTACGCGTTAGCGGTGACAATATTGATATACCGAGTGTCCGTGGCCAGCCAGGCCCTTAGCTTATGTACGACATCGTGGAAGAAATCTCGGTTCCGCTCGTCGATCAGGATATCGGGCAGGTTCTCGGCAACGTGGGGTGAGCAAGTCTCGCGGCACCGGAGCTCCTGGGCGGGGGTCATGTAGGGGATACCTTCGTAGACCCAGCGGTTGAAATTAAAGTGGGACTTGGCGAGGAAGTCGAAGGCCGAGTTTTGGCAAACGAGCCGCATATCCGGTTGGGCCCGCCCGTTTACTGACGTGGGAAACAGGTAAAAGTTGAACGGCATGGCCTCGTAGTGGCCATGGCCGCCCAGGTTCTGGGACCCGACGGCACAGAGTCCGCTGCTAGCTCCGTTGTTGGCGGGCCGTGAGGAAGATGGGGACGCCGTGTCGGGTGGCAGGAAGCCGAAGGAGTTGGGCTTGCTGTCGCGCCAATGGAAGGCGGTCAGGCCGAACTGGATAATGGAGAACGTTTCGGCCATTTGCTTCAGCTTGTGGTACCGCCAGTCCGGCCCGTCCAGCGAATGCCCCTTAGTGTCTTCGCCCGTGTAGAGTCCCGAAAATTCGGCGTCAATGGCGATAAAGTCGGCCCCGGCGATGGCATCCTCGATCGTTGACCGGGCCGAGGGAAAGTCGCTGCGGCTGATGTCCATGGCGGGTGTGGTGATGTAGGGGGAAAGGGAATGCGAAGAGTGTCAATAGGCACGGAAGGACAGCCGACCAGGAAGCTGGGTGGCGGGTCGATGGATAGTGAATGTAGGAGGCGGCCAGGGCGACGACGGAGTCCGGAAGGTGGAGTATTGGGAAAGGATCAGTCGACCTAGGCAGCAAGGGGCCGTATCAGAGCGGGGAACGATATGGCACCAAGCTCTGGAATGGCAAGGAAAATGGATTCTAGAGCGACGAGGTCGAGAGGCAGAGCAGAGCCCAGATGTCGCAGCGACAGGCGGACGGTCGGGGAGAGTCAAAATGTTAAAACCCCCCCCCCCTCCCAGGAGGTCTACTGTGGAGGCGATAGTGAAAGCGATTCGTGGGAGGCGGGGGATAAAGGCCTAGGTGTTTCAGGACCGTAGCTGGTGGCTAATTGCGTAGTCTCCAACTCCCGATTTTTCCAGCCTTGCGGGCTCCGGCTGATGAACTGATACCTGCCCGACATGCCCTAGTTTGTCTTTTTTTTTCTTCCTGCATAGCGCCGGCCCACACAGAGTGGCCGTAGATGGCATCCATCACCCGGACACGTAACAATGCGTGTACACACGTATTCTTGCTGATCGCGACCCGCAATGCTGGATAGGTCAGCGCGAAAGGGACAGCTGTAGTCACCGTTGAGTCCCCTCACATCGCGAATGGTTCCCCGCACGGTTCAGGCCGACACCATGACCTATCCCAACTGATGGAGTGGCAAACATTGTCTCCTTGTGGTGGCACATCCTAGGCTTATGTGGGCTACCCAGTGAGGATACATATGGATGATGAGTTGACGCATATGTGGATACATGAGTGTGTACTTAAACCTTCACTTATGCATACCTTACCACAATAGTCCAAGGTAGAAGCGCCCATGCCGGTCACAATTTTCCTGACAGACCACACTGCAGGCTGTCAGGGAGGCAAGCAACATTATTGTTTACCTCATCTATTTCTGCTTTACAGCGGCGGTAGAAGGTTATATTGTCTCAATCCGAACAGAGGGTATCAGGCAACCGATGCAACGTTCATAGCAGCGCAGTCTCGGGCGCCACCATACTAGACTGTGGCCGTAAACGATGACGAAATTAAGAAGCAGATCACGAAGATGGATGCGGCTGCCATATTCAGAGACATCTACTAGGATAGTATTGGCTGGTCTCTAGGTACCCAAGTGACCACTGTTATCGACCCATGCAATCAACCGGGATTACGACGTCTGACTTACAGATGATAAATCGGGTAAGCCGCTCTGATGTGACACGTGGGACAAGCTTCCCATAGAAAATAGGTTAATTCCGTTTCAATGTATATAAGGTTCTGGTAAACAGAGTCAGCAATGTGCAGGGTCGCGACAAGCTCGATCAGTGTCGCGTGGCCTTATGGTAGAGGTAATAAAAGCTAGATTGGAGTTAGTATGGCGAAGGATTGGTAGTAGAGGGGAGGAAGTGATAGCAGAAGGGTTTATTGGGGTAAGGAGTAGGAATAGGGGCCACCCGTAGGTGGCGAGTGCTACGCAATTGTCAAGTAATACAAAAATATGAAAGGTGACAAAAAACGGAGACCAAGTTCATGAAGGCGAACTCGGTGGTTCAGATAGCAAGTTTGGGCTGCAAGGGTTCGTGAGTTCAACAGTGGTCTGGGGAGACCGAAGATTTCATAAGTTCGTAGATAAATAGTGTGAATTCGAGAGGAGATGCAGGGAAGGACCATGTGAGTTGGGCGGCTGGTTGCAGGGTGGCATGTTGGAAATGAAGATACAGAGCGGTGCCATCCTACGCTAGCCTAGTGTGGTTGTTTGGGAACCACAGTATAGTAACTAATTTTTTTAATAAAATGAAAAACACTACCACTAAACATTCCCGTAATCTTCATGATTGGTGTACCGTTGAGCACGCCGCCTGATCCAAGAGGATGAGGTGGGGGATTAAAGATGGAAAAAACATAATTAATTATGGGCTATTAATCTCAGTCTTGTCATTCACCACGCCGAGGTTTATCCCAACTAGGAACTGATTTCTACCATATTCCGGCTGCTTCGGTGGCACATCTAGTCTGCTTTCGGATGAATTATTACTACCTTTCCCTCCTCGTTCTCCCAGCGTAACCATATACCCAGATAAATCGGCGTGCTCTAGAGCACAAACGTTCAGAACGAACATAGTAGTAGGGTAAAACAAGAACGCGTGCAATACCATGATACGTGCCTGGAGTCTGTAGCACATCTGATTGGAGTATTCAGAATCAAACGACCTCTTGTTCTAGGGGTGGTGATAGGATAATGGTTAAAATGGTTTAATGACTAAATAACAACATTGGTTAGCAAGCTTAAAAAAGGGAAATCAGTACTTCCGAAGGTACGAGGCATGAATCATCAAGAAAAATGTGAGTGGGGGGAAATTAGAATCAGCTGTCCGTTATGATGCCGTTGGCCGCACCTAGGTACGGGGGATGCATTTGTTCGGCGCCGGATGGGTGGATGAGGCTGAGGGGTTTGTAGTCGAGGCGGTACCTGTGGGAATCGCCGTGGGGACCGAGTGCGAGTAGCTAGTAGACCCCGAAGCCGAGACAGTACCTGTGGGGGTCTGTGACGGTTCAGGGAATGGCACGGGACCAGTGGGATTCTCCGTGGGAATTGATTGCGAGTAGCCGATAGACCCCGAAGCCGAGGTACTGGTAGACCCCGAAGTCGAAGTGCTGGCAGATCCCGAAGCCGAAGTGCTGGCAGAAGCAGAAGCCGAAGTGCTGGCAGATCCCGAAGCCGAGGTGCTGGCAGAAGCAGAAGCCGAAGTGCTGGCAGACCCCGAAGCCGAGGTGCTGGCAGAAGCAGAAGCCGAAGTGCTGGCAGATCCCGAAGCCGAGGTGCTGGTAGAAGCAGACGCCGAAATCGAGGTGCTGGTAGAAGCAGGCGCCGAAATCGAGGTGCTGGTAGAAGCAGACGCCGAAATCGAGGTGCTGGTAGAAGCAGACGCCGAAGTCGAGGTGCTGGCAGACGCCGAAGTCGAGGTAGCGATCGCTCCCCCGGTAACCGTAGAAAAGCTAGTGGTAGCTGGGGGGTTACCACCACAGTATGGCACGATCTCTAACCAGTCCATTTTAGCCGAATAGGGTGCTTTTTTCCAATCGACCTTCCCGGCCCATTCGTGGACGGGGGTTCCATCCCACACGCCCATGAGCAGGCGGTTAGCACCCACGGGGAACTTGCCATCGTTCTTGTTTTGGATGGTGCGTACCACTTTGCCTTCGACCGAATACTTGATGATCGTTGGGGTGAGCTCGATGGCGTACTCAAAGAACGCCGCGGATGCGTCGCCGTTGCTCAGCTTATGCTTGCCCATATCACTCTGGCCAGGCACGTCTTTGCCCTTACTGAAGAAGGTGGATTCGACGTGGTCTGTGTTGACACCAATCCATTCGAGGTCGACCTCGTCCTTGTTGGTGCCGCGCAATGTGAAGGCCGTGACCACCCCGTCGGTGGGGCCTGCTTGGAGACGCGTACGGATCAGACCAAATGGAATTTCCCGAGAATAGTTGAGGGTCGTGTACTTGTGCGTCTCGTCCAAGGTCATGAGGAGGTTGCCGTTCTCGACGGTTGCCAAGCCTCCGGCGTCGAGGATAAAGTGGTCCAGCTCGCTGGGACTGTTGAAATCAAAGTGAACCGCTTGGCAGTCACTGCTCGCCGGCGCTGCGGAGACGGGGAGCACGATCGATAGGGCAAGGAGCGCGAGAGCCGAGGCGCCCCAGTTCAGTGTGAAGGCCTTCATCGTGAGAAAATACGGGCGGGCTAGCTGGGAAAAGGACTAATCTGAAAAATATATATTGAAATGTAATCGTGGGGAGGTATAAGATAGATAGCGGTGATAATATATATATGATGTTATAGGGGCAACAAAGTGAGAATTAGTTACCCGGGTTGATAAATATGTAATATAAGAGAATAAAGTCGAGTATGAAAACGATGGCACGGTTAGCAGATGATGGGCATTTTATATCAGATACGAACTCGGAAGGCCTGCCTCTCTTTTGCTCCCCACCCTACCATTCTCCCGCATCCGCCGATATGATACTGGCTGATGGCCGGCGGTTGTGGCAAACAGTGAAGGAGGAGGAGGAGAACAAGCGAACAACGGACAACCAAGGATATTCTAATGGGATCGGAGCCGGGGGTGCAAATAGTGGCGAGAGAGGCCAAGTGAACATCAGAATGATAGTCATTTATGAATCCGGCAGGCTTCACCGGGTATATTTCGCCATCACCTCGAACCTATGAACCGCTAGTTACGAACGCAACGAGAGTCGATCAAACGTATGCGGAAGATGCGCCGTAAATCCTCGATACGCTCCCTCCCCCCACCCCCACCCTCTACATTACTGGTTTGGCTTAAGGGCGGTACAGAGAGAGTGGCGACGAAGGAGAGCGAGTACGGAAAAAAACAGAACGCGAGCAGCTAGGATCTGTCGCTCCCTCCTGCTCCAATCGATTGAGATACCATATTTCTTGTTGCATTTACCTACCATGGCACACCTATTTGACCCTGGCTCCTTAGGAGGGGATTGTGTTGCGGAAGATCGGTTCTTTGGGCCAATAAGCCGGGGTCTTTTCTTTGCCCCGCCCACTTGTATACATTACCATCTGTACCACTACTTCTGACTATTTTTAGGTGTAACAATCTGTACCCTGACGATCTAATACATCCCTAGTCACACACACGCCATCTCACAGTTTGCTTTTCCGGCGCCCAGATCAAATGGGGTAAATGATAGACGAGGGAGAGTGGGGTATGCAAGGGTCGATTGGCGAGCAGGTATAGAGAGGCACAGTGGGACTCGTCTTCCTCTGCGTATTTACGTACGCTTATTTAACTTTATAATAACTTCGACAGGATATGATGCCGCTATTCCCTCCCCCCCAGAACAACCTAAAACTCGAAATGATAAACATACCGGTGTACTTTTAGGGTCATACAAAGCTAACGGGTTATCTAGGACGTGGAGAAAGTATACCACTAGCGGCTAATTCCGCTAACCAAGGAGGACAGTCGCGCTTCTCTTTAAATTAATAGCGCCGTATGCGCATCAATGGCCGCCCCTGCCTGCATATTGGCTACCACGGTCCCAGGTAAAAGATGCAAGGGAGAAACCGTGGGGGTGGCAGAGTGTGTAAATCATGACTGCTTGACTGCTCTGTGCCGAAATCCTTACTGATGAAGCGAATGGCTAGGTAGGTAAGTTAGAAAAGGAGGAGAGGGAGGGACGACAACAGGATCAGCGCCTAACAACCAGGGCAGAACAGCATTCATATCAAAGGACTGTCGACAAGCGGAAGTATATTGTAGTGGACACGAGGGGAAGGGGTGAAGTGCCAACTTGACAGCTTGATTGGAAGGGACGAGTTTATTTTTAACTAGCAGGTCCACCGCTGGTCGAGCTCCAGATTGACGCTCAATGATCAACCACCTTCCCCAATAGGGACGCTTTTGAGATTAGGCTACAATTGGCACCCCTTCATCGGCCCAGTTTGACATACATGGCAAACCTTGTCCTGTCCGTCAATTGCAACCATATATATATATATGGTCATGTATGAAATAAGCGGTCATTATTGCTCAGCCTTCGGATAATAGCATATCCGAGTTTGCAAATATAATGCGTACGCTTGCACCTGAAGCTTAGGAAGATTAAGTATTAGAACGCAAAAACGGTCGAGAATACCGGCACGTTCTGACATCCAATATCCTGGTGACGAACACTTTATCCTACTTGCCTGGCCACGGGCAAATATCGAATCTGAAGTGGGCGGTTGCTCCGGTGTACTACTGGTCACGTATTAAGGGGCGAGAGGGGAAGACTACCAACTGGGCAGCCGAGATGTACATTACATTATCTTCATGGGATCACTAGGTGGTTCACTTCAACCGGGGTCTGCCCGGTTAATCCGACAGAACCCTGTATCTCCTCAGCTACTACGCAGAAAAAGGTGGGAGATGTTTTGACCCTGTCCGTCCTACGCCGGTTCTCTGGCCGCTTGCCTTAACCGGACTGGTGGAATCGCTTCTCGCCCCAACTTTTATTTTTATTTTATAAGAGACTAGGCAAGTCAGCTGGGCTAGCCGAGAACTACCTTTGGACCGATGGCAAATGACGTATGGACAGCCACGATCTAAGCGATCCCGCGGGCTTACCGACTCAAAAAGGAATCGATGGCCGAGTTCAGTTCAGGGTAGAACCGACCTAGCTCGGTCGGCGTATCGGTACGAAATGATCTCCCGAAAGCTTCAATGACAGCAGGCACGGCATCCTCTACGCCCACCTTCTTTCTCCTCTCTTGACCACCACCGTCGCCAGCATCATCGCTGCCCCGTCGCCTACTTGAGGCCTTCAACTGCGCCGTCAGCGACGTAACTCCTTTGCCCACCAAGCCACATGGTACAATATATGAGAACCACTTCAAATCCGTGGCGCAATTTAGAGCGAATCCGTGGCTAGTAACGAACCGTTGCACGTGGATACCGATCGCCGCGACCTTATCGTTGCCCACCCAGACCCCTGTATCAGGGCTCCGGGTAGCGTGAATGCCATACTGGGCGCAGGTGTCGATACAAGTGGCCTCGATGGCATCGACATAGTCGCGGACGCCCAGCTTAAAGTCTTTGAGAAAGAGGATCGGGTAGCCAACCAGTTGGCCCGGGCCGTGGAAGGTGACCTGGCCGCCACGTGAGGTCTACTTCCTCTCCACCCGTGAAAGGATTGGGAAGGGGGATTGAAAGGAAGAAATATAGATATATGTGTGTGATGGGTGAGGTCAATGCGGTGACGTGATGAATGGGCGAGGCGAAGATGTTACGTTAGAAAAGAAGTCGGCGTTCTCGGTGCGGAGTTTAGGCCGGGACGCGAAAGAGGTTAGTGAAAAATAAAATAAAATAGGTCCAAATAACTAATTAAAAATGCCCGCAGCAGACGGTTGGGCGACCATTGAAACACCGTCCTGGTAACGCTAAATAGTACATGGTAAGCCAGCCGGGCCACCAACGCGCTTGCTTACCTGATGGAAGGCCGCACCTAGTTCTTCTAACCGCTGTCGCTCCGCCACCACCTCCCGGCGGAGATCCCGGCGGCCAAGGGTGTAGGTGGGCGGATGCTGGAGCAGCAACAACAGGTTGGGGACGTGTCCCGTCGCATGCCCTTTAGCCTCTCCGTCCAAAGGCCCCAGTATGGCGGAGCTCGAGGCCCTTGTAGATCTACTAAATTCCTGATCCAATCGCTGGCGTACCAGCCATTCCTGCAACCGGAGCCCCCGATCGTAAGGGACGGTCCCTAGGTACTTGAAGAATGTCCGGGCGGGTGAATGGGATGCCATGGTGGCGGGCACGTACTTCACAGTATTCGGGAATAAATTCGGCCAAGTCCTAGGCTGTCCGACTTTACAAAATGCATAAACAGGAAATAAATATGAAAAAGGGGTTTTATTGCCAGAGGGTTAGGGGTGGTCGACAAGTTCGTACCCCGCCAGCTCTACAACGAGCTAGGAGCTACCTTTCAGGCCAGGGCCATTCAGAACCCTCCCCCTCCTCTCTCGTATTGATGAAGGGAAAGGTGGGGAGGGGGGCCCTTTCGAACATCAAAAGCCAACATCCACTTCGGACCCGTCTAGTTCACGACGACTTGCCCTGCAACCACTTGTACACGACGCCAAAGTCCTTCTTTTGCAGGCCCGGGGTATTAGCCACCAGGCTATAAATCTGGTGGGCTAGGGCACCGAGATTGGTGACGGCACGACTCTGATTGGCGGCGGTCATGGCCAACCCCATATCTTTAGCCATCAGGGAGACGCCAAACCCACCTTCATAGTCTCGGCTAGCCGGCGCGTCGGGGACAGCTCCGGGACAGGGGTTGCTCACCTCGGAGGCCCAGCAACGACCGGTGGATGTGTTGAGGATACTGGCCAGGAGGACTGGATCCATACCGAGTTTCTGGCCGAGGTTCATGGCCTCAGCGGTCCCAATCATGCAAATCCCCAGTAGCATGTTGTTGCAGATTTTGGCCACCTGGCCGTTTCCATTGGGGCCGCAGTACACCACGTGTTTGCCCATGGTGTCCAAGATGGGCCGCACTTGGTCTACTGCGGCGGTATTAGGAGCCCCGGCCATAAAAGTCAGGGTTCCGGCCTGGGCGCCCATCACACCGCCCGAGACTGGAGCGTCAACGAGAGCGGCTGACCGGAAAGCGACAGCTGCGGCCAGCTCGCGGGCCACCGAAGGATCGATGGTGCTAGAGTCAATAAACAGTGTACCAGGTCGCGAAGCGGTCAGCAGACCTGCCGGGTCGCCCAAGTAGACGTCTCTGACATGCGCCGACGCCGGTAGCATAGTGATGATCACGTCGGCTTGTTCAGCCACCTCGGCCGGTGTACGCGCTATACGAAGGTCACGGTCCGGTTGGGCGGCCCCGTGCTCCGTCACAAAACGAGCGGTCGCCCGGTCGTCCACGTCGAAAATCACGAAAGGCGCCGGGCGCGAGCGGAAGAGGTTGCCAGCCATGCGGTATCCCATTTGGCCGAGCCCGATGAAACCGGTAGTGGCCTATAGAGTATTGACATGTGTGGTGTCGTCAGCGTGTTACTATTCAGTCATCCCTGGGTAAGAGGGACTGGAAGTGTATCCCTTCTGAGAGGAGGGTATAGCTGCTAAAAAAAATAGACCCATCGTCGTCCTATAATTCCTGACCTGAGTTTTCAAGTCGACAAGCTTTTACCTTGTCGGAGACCGGCTGGACAACTGACGAGTGCCCAGACGTGATAAGGGCGGTAGAAGGGAGCAATACAAGTTAACGTGCGTATCCTGGGTTAGCCATACGGGCGGAGCCGCGCAGTCTTACGAGCTCGACTAGTTTAGGAGCCACCTACCTGAGGTGGAGTAGTGGTACCGCTGTCGTGGGCCTAGGTGAGGTCCGAAGTGGCCACGGGCCAGCGGTCGGACCAAACGATGAGCCGCCAGGGCATGCATTTCGGCGAGAGTGACGTAGGATGAGAGATGGCGAACGAATGAGGCAGGTGCAGGACTTGCGAACTTGGTAGGCTTAGGTGTGGTGAAAGACGGTTGCTTGTGCTACTGGCGCAAGAAAGAAAGGTGGTGGGCGGGCTTGTATGCCTAATAATGACATTGAGACCCTCCAGCGCATACACACCATGAACCCCCCCCCTCCAACAGCTACGGCAACCCCATCGAGCCTGACCATCGAAAAGGCGGTCAGGGGAGACACCAATCTGAATGGGCCAGTACATAAAGTGCCGATATAGGAGAGGGGGATGGGAGGCACACGGCGAGAGGGGCAGTCAGGTGAGCGCCTTACCACTAAGATGGAGCAAAAGCAGTCCCACGAGTGAATCCTAAGTTGTGTGTGCAGGTAAGGGTTGTGCGTTTAGAACGGTCCAAAGCACCCTCTCCCACCATAGACAAGCGGAATTCCTCCCCCCTCCTCCGGGTGCCTTCCTTACATGCAGGCGTATATAATGGCTCGGTTTACCGTTCAGCTGTGGTGTCGATAAATTGTCAGGTAAACTACTGGGTGCGATGGCACCATTGGCTGTCAGTAGTAGTCTAAAAAAAGATCACTACATGGGCAGCCCGCTGCCGCAGCCCGGGGTCCGGTATTCACGTCGAGGGCTTCGGACTGTCCTGCACCCAGCACTGCTGCCCATACACGGGGTCTCCATGGGCCGGACTTGCCCACAATCTCTTCTCTCATCCCATTGCCATTGCACACGTCGGACTTGGAAAGCCGTAAAGCACCCTCATCGAAGGTAATTCCCCGATCCGATAGCGACTAGTCCGATACCATGCAAGGAAATTGAAGTCTCGAAACCTGTCATGCATGGCTAAAGGTTGACAGCCATGGGGGCTCGTTTGCCACGGAGGCGACCCATATCGGCTGGGCCGGCTGCTTCGGCCTTGGGAGGTCCGAAAAGGGGCCGCAGCCCCTTGAGGGAATCTCGGCCCACCGACCAAAGCAAACGGGGAATTCAACCCCCGTGGGCAGGGCAGAGAGTCCCTCCCCGCCACCCTGCCTACGACGGAATAGCGGTGGCTAGGCTGGTCCTGTCCGTGGGTAGCCGCGGCCAGGCGGATGTCGATGGCGAAGGGAACAGCTCTGGACTACAGCTGTCGTGTCGCGGGGATGGCAACGTCAGCCTGCCGGCCAATGATTGGGCCGCAGCCGGCACTCCCCGCGGCGGGCCCAATGGGGCCGGGATAAGGCGGGGGATGGAAGGCGCGGCTCTTCGGATATTTCCATCCGTTTCGCCCGTCGAACCACAATGGGGGGACCATGGGAGGATGTCGCAGTGAGATCTGAGGACAGCGCCTGCCGAGTCGTACAGGTTTGTTGGCTAGGCTGCAAACCCCCCGGTGGCTAGCCAATCATCGGGACGCTGGCCGGCTTTCCACGCTCGCCGGCACACCCAAGCCCGATCTGCAGGGGAGGCGACGGCACATCCCTCCCACCCACGGACCGGGTCGTTTCAGCGTATTTTGGATTTGGCGGCGGGGGGATGGAAGTGGGCTGACAAGGGTGTGCTCCAGCCGCCACCCCCTCGGCATGTGTTCCCTGCCCTTACGTCCCCTCTGCTCCGCCGCGCAGTGTCTGGCTGGTCCGGCCTCCCGCCTGCTTGGCCCTCTAGCCCACGGGGCGGCGTCTTCTGGCTCCGCCCTTGTGGCCTGGCTACCCGACACGCCCCGGCCGGGTTCTGATGGCGGCCACTGTATGCATCCATACGGTTGGCCCCTTCGATTGCATCGTACATAAAGGCCACTCCGGCGCGTGTATGCACAACGCTTTGGCCTGCGGGCCCCACACCCGCTTTGGGCCAGCGCTGTGTATCCGTTCCCCTTTAACCCCCTTGTGGTATAAAACCCCCCCAACCGATCCCCCTCCCCACGTTATCCCCTCTTTCTACCAATTCTATGCCGTAGCGATGAGGAAGTGAGGTGCCTATCGGTATGTTCCCTTTCGCCCCCCTTCGTTAGGCTTTCGTGTTTTATTTTACCTTACCGTTTGCTGGTAGGCTTTGGCCGTTTAATCCTGCACATCCGAAGAGCTCGCCGTGGCTTATGGCCCACCCGTCCCCCGCCATCCTTTAGTGTCTGAACCATCCATTCCCTCGCTGCCGCCCCGCCCTCGCAAGTCTCTCCCTCCACGGCCCGTTCTCCTGTTATATATACCCGACGCGCCGCCCCCTCCGCCACCGCCGGGCTGACCCCTAGATATCCATCTAGCCTCTCAATACTTTCGCTTAGCTTCCGACACTCGACTGTTCCTCTATCCAGGCCGCTGCTTGTCAACCCCGCACAACTTGCCAACACTCGATCTTTTTTCGGCGCAACTGCTGGTAATTTCCCGGTCCATTCCTTACTATCGATGGACCCCGTCTCGGACGACCAGACTATCACGCAGCAGCTGTGCGACGAGGGAATCATTCCCAACGGTAAGTCTACCAAGGCAAAGTGTGGCTGCCAATGCCAGGTCCCCGGCTTTTGGTTATGCTCCCTTCGCCTGCCTTTATTACCGGTCGGGTCCTCTCCGCCCTTATCAGGGGTGGCTAGGATTACACTGGGGGACTAGGAGGGGTTCAGAAACATCGAAGCTTACCTGGATTCACTGCGTCCTGCCGTGCCGGGTCGCAATCGCCTGGATATTCGCAGATTTAGGCGATATCGACTCCATGCATCGGCACAAACGGTAGCAAGTGAAACCTTCACACTCTCATCCTTTTCCTGTGCAGCATGCAGCTCGGCGTACACGGTAGTCTAGCGCAGCGATTAGCTAACCCATTATATTCACCAGCATGGCGTCAACCCTTTCGTACCTGCTACTTGTACTAGTGATCCCCTACTTTACCCCACGATGCCAGCTTCGCATTTCGTACAACGGCTCTCCAGCTGACCGGGGAAATTACGTGGCGGCCGAAGGTAAACCCGTCCGACCAGATATCGTCGCAGGGGAGATCACTCCTCTCCTGTTGGTAGATTTGGCACCAAGGCATCACAATTTACTGTGAGCCTCCTCGTCAGCTAACAGCCGGCATGTCCCAACCTCCCCCTTCCCCCTTCACAGACGCCCAATGCGCCCCCACGGTCCATTGGGACTACGACAATGCGCGGGCTACTTTCACCCTAATCATGGTAAGCAAAGTGGCATACAGGCCGACTGCGCCTCGTCGAATCCGTGCAAAATTTTAGACCCCAATGACTGACTGGCCCACCCTCTTGGACTGCTACAATCTGTATATACTGGGGCTATGATTGACTGCCATCGCGGGGCACCTCAGGTTGACGCGGACACGCCTAGTCACGTACCCTACCGATCCACCGAGTACCGACACTGGCTCGTAACCAACATTCCGGTTTCTGACGTGCGCTATGGCCGGGAAGTGACACCATACGAAGGGCCTCGGTCCGCGTCGGACTCCCGTACCACCCATCGCTATGTGTTTCTGCTCTATCGTGAGGCTTCCGATACCCGGCACCGTAAGTGGAATTTGGCGCATGACTCCTGGTGTGGTTGACGCTAGGAGGTTCCGAAGACAACCAACGGCACACCGCAGGACCGATCGGGAGGGGGGTTTATTTATTTATTGTTTCTAATTTCGCCAACGATGCATTCCATGCGTACTGGGGCGTACTTTCCGTCACTCCCCCTCCACCTAGGCCGACCGTCCCGCGACCGCAGCCAGTTCAACGCCAATCATTTTGCTCTAGATGGCGGCCTTACACTGGTGGCCGCCAACTTCTTCACTAGTTAGTAGGGGGTATTACAATGGACATTTTCTCCATTTATCGCACATTCCTCGTCGCCGACGGAGGGGGTCGCACAGTTGATCGTCTGAAACTAAAATTTAAAAAAAAAAGCAGAATAACAATATATATATATATATATGTATAGCTTTAATTTTTCATCGCAGGTATGGCCTATTGTCACATAGTCTCAGAAGAGGGAGGGAAAGAAGGGTATTCTAGGCAACGGGCCCATCCTCTGTCTTTGGGCGCTTAGCAGGTCGGTCCGAGTCCGGCGGCGCGGACTCTCCGGCGGCCGGTGGGGCGGCGGGGTCGGTCGTCACAGGCGTCATAGCAGCAGCAGCAGGGGCATTTTCGGGCAGGGTGGGGCTGGCCCCCGAGGGAGCAACGGGCTTTGCAGAAGAAGAGGAGGTGGAGGGCTTAACCGCTGGAGCGTCGGCGGGTACTGACGCTTGGCTGTCGGTAGTCGCCGAACCCTTTCGCCACCGGTCCGACCGGTTTCGCTTACGCCGCGTATGTGACTGCCGTTTCTTGGCGTTAGACCCCCCTTTCGACGTGGCCGGCTTCCCGGTCCCTAGAGACGCCGGAGCCGAGCCTACTGGCACGGCAGGCTGGGTGGCCGTGTTGGCCAGCCCGTCGTTAGCCACCGATATTTCCGACTCACCGCTGGATAAAAGTGGATCTTTAGGCTTGGTCGCCTGCGGTTTCTGCTGGGTGGCAGGTCGGGCGTTATGATGCGGCTTTGGCCAGTTAGTGTTTCGTGACCCCGGCCGATTGTTGCGGTGGTTGGACCGATGGGTCGGCTGAGGTACGGTGGGCATACCTGGCATCCTGAGATAAGGGGCCAGCTATAGGGTGGTTTGTGGTGGGTAAAAGCGAGAAGGTGTCATGGAATTGAGGGTGAGTTGCTGCCCATAGGGTCGAGCGGTATTGCACAGCGGTCACGAAGACCACGCGCCAGGAGCCTAAGTGACAACATGCCGCACTCTCCTGCTACCAAGCACTACTTACTATGGGGTGACACGGCCGAAGCACGCCGAACGGCGACGGTATACGTAACTGGTGTCCAAGGTTAATGACC